>PITA01016882.1:0-25012 GCA_004023965.1 Spilogale gracilis | reverse complement strand
CACTGAAAAAATAAAATAATATAATAAAAAAAAATGGAGGGAGCCCTGACTGCGACTTTGGAAATTAGAGAATGATTCGAAACAGAAGTGTTGGTTGTGCTGAAGAATGAATAGAAGTTAGCCAGATAGAGGTGTGTTACAGGCAGAGGGAGCAGTATGTGCAGAACACTGAGCAGCAGAGGAGCTGGAAAAGCTGAGTATGTCTAAGATGTTGTGGACAAATGACAGGAGATGAGGCTCGGGAGGATTATGCTTGTTGTATTTTATAAGGCCCACTTAGGAGTTTAGATCTAGGTCTGTTTTATTTATTTGTTTGTTTGTTTATTTATTTAGATTTTATTTATTTGAGAATGTAAGCAGGAAAGAGCATGAGCAGTGGGTCGGGGGAAGAGCAGAGAGAGAGAGGGAAAAACAGATTCTCCACTGAGCAGGGAGCCCTATGTAGGGCTTGATCCCGGGACTACGGGGTCATGACCTGAGCCAAAGGCAGTCACTTAACCAACTGAGCCACCCAGGTGCCTGAGTTTTATTCTTTTTAAGACAGAGAGCTTGTTCCCACACAGGGGCGAGAAGGAGAGTTAAGCAGGCGCCACACCCAGCACAGAGCAGAGCTCAATCTCATGACCTGAGCTGAAGTCAAGAGTTGGATGCTTAACTGACTGAGCCACCTAGGTGCCCTAGGAGTTTGGAATTTATTTTAAGGACATGGTATGAGGGTTTCTTGTATCTTCAGAGTTACCCATCCCTGTCCTTATCCACTAAAAAGGCAGAGGAATAACATATTCAGAATTGTGTTTAGACAGAAGTATTCTTGGAGCATTGTGGAGGATGGGTTGCAGTGAAAATTACCATTAGAGGTATAGGGATGTGAGTAGGAAATGGTTTCAGTAATCCAGATTAAACATTGGTGGCCTGGGGTGCCTGGGTGGCTCAGTTGGTTGGACGACTGCCTTCGGCTCAGGTCATGATCCCAGAGACCCGGGATCGAGCCCCACATCGGGCTCCCCGCTCGGCGGGAAGCCTGCTTCTCCCTCTCTCACTCCCCTTGCTTGTGTTCCCTCTCTGGCTGTGATTCTCTCTGTCAAATAAATAAATAAAATCTTAAAAAAAAAAAAATTGGTGGCCTAACTAGGTCGAGGCAGGAGGGATAATAAATCATTGATGAATTTGAGTGAAATTCATATAGAATTAGCAGGACATGGTGGAAATTAAGGAGTCTGAGCCAGATATGGTGCTTGTGATTTTAATTTAGCAAGAAGATGGGTGGTAGTACCTAGTTTATTGAGTTAGGGAAAAGGGAGAATGAGCTCATTTATGGGGAGATGAGATTTTCAGGTGGGGTTTATGGAATCTGCGAAGGCTGTGGGATATTCAAATAGGGTTATTTTGTTGGCAATTGAAAATGAAAGTTGGAAGAGATTGGACAAAGCAGTGATGTGGAGGTGGTGTTAGAGAAGGCCATGGGTCTTTGAGCTGAATCCTGAAGAATGAATAGAAGAGGGAAGGAATTCAGGTATAAAGAACAGATTTTTGTGTAAGTTTTTTTATTTTATTTTATTTATTTGATAGAGAGAAACACAGCCAGAAAGAGAACGCAAGCAGGGGGAGTGAGAGAGGGAGAAGCAGGCTTCCCGCCGAGCAGGGAGCCGGATGCGGGGCTTGATCCCGGGTCTCTGGGATCATGACCTGAGCTGAAGGCAGTCGCTTAACCAACTGAGCCACCCGGGCACCCCTGTGTAAGGTTTGTTTTAAGTTTGGAGGACTGCATCTAGGTGGGGCTGAAGTGGATATAGGATCGCGGGTTGGGAAATAACAAGATGAGACTGAAAGTAAAACAAAGAACAGGTCACAAAGCGCCTCTCATAGCATGCAAGTTCCCTTGATTGCTCACCAAAGAAACCAGGGGAGGGTTTTTAAGATGGTTTAAGATTAGTATTTTTTAAAATACCACTCAGGGGCGCCTGGGTGGCTCAGTTGGTTAAGCAACTGCCTTCGGCTCAGGTCATGATCCTGGAGACCCGGGATCGAGTCCCACATCGGGCTCCCTGCTCGGCAGGAAGCCTGCTTCTCCCTCTCTCACTCCCCTTGCTTGTGTTCCCTCTCTGGCTGTGTTTCTCTCTGTCAAATAAATAAAATCTTTAAAAAAAAAAATCTAAAAATAAAATACCACTCAGCAAACCAAACAAATTTGTTATTACAATGTATCTGAATGGATTAAAAGTGTCTGGCGAGTAATAGACGTTCAATAAATTTGTTAAACTCTCGATGCCTGGGTGGCTCAGTTAGTTAGGCATCTGCCTTCAGCTCGGGTTGTGATCTCAGGGTCCTGGGATGGAGTACTGTGTCCGGCTCCTTGCTCAGCGGGGAGCCTGCTTCTCCCTCTGTCTGCCACTCCTCTGGCTTGTGCACACTCACTCTCTCTCCCTGGCAAATAAATAAATAAAATCTAAACAAGAACAAAAAACAACCATGCATCTACCAGCAGTTGTAATCTGGGACATTTACCCCCTCAAAAAAAAGAACTCTTGAGACTAATTCCTCTGTAAAATCTAAGTCTGCCATTTACCAGTGGCATACTTATTTTTTCCCTCCGAGTTTTTATTTGAATTTTAATTAACATACAGTGTAATATTAGTTTCAGGTGTAGAATTTAGTGACCCATCACTTACACATGCCTGCTGCTCATCACAAGTGCTTCACTTGTTTAGTCAACCCCCATCCCGCCCACCTCACAAATGACATAAGTAAAAGCAGATAAATGAAAAATAAAGGGATGGGCAAATATAGATGAGGCAAATGAGAGTTCCCCCAAATTAGAAAAAGTAACGTAGAAGGCAAAAAAGCATCAAATTAGAAAAAGGGCTAGTTTAATAAAAGCAATAATTTTGGGGTTCCTAGATGGCCCAGTAGCTTGAATGATTGCCTTTGGCTCAGGTCATGATCCCAGGTTCCTAGGATTGAGCCCTGCATGGGGCTCCCCAGGAGCCTGCTTCTCTCTCTGCCTGCCACTCCACCTGGCAGTGCTCTATCAAATAAATAAAAGTCTTTTTTAAAAAGCAGTAATTTCATTGAAAGTTAAGAAAAATGTTAACATTTTGGAAAATATAAACATATCTTTTAATAAGTGTTTAATATAATTTGGAGACGTTTTTCCTTGTATTTCTAACCAAGTAGACAAAAATAGAGCAATGGCCTTAGGGGTTTTCAGGGATTCACAAATGCTTCAAAAACAATTAGATAAAAACACTTGTGTTGGGGACATGCCAGGTGGATCAGTCACTAGACTTTTGATCTCAGGGTCATGAGTTGAAGCCCCATGTTGGGTGTATTGTTTACAAAAAAAAAAAAAAACCCCAAACACCTGTGTATGGTTTTGTTTTGTTTTTTTTGTTTTTGTTTTGTTTTTTGAGGAGATAGGGTTCAGAGCTCTAACCTGTAATGTAGAACTTCACTTTTATTTTTTTTTATTTTTTTTTAAGATTTTATTTATTTATTTGATAGAGCGAAACACAGCTAGAGAGGGAACACAAGCAGGGGGAGTGAGAGAGGGAGAAGCAGGCTTTCCGCCAAGTAGGGAGCCCGATGTGGGACTCGATCCCGGGTCTCCAGGATCATGACCTGAGCCGAAGGCAGTCGCTTAACCAACTGAGCCACCCAGGTGCCCCAAGAACTTCACTTTTAAATAGGGTCATTGAGGGCGCCTGGGTTCCTCGGTGGGTTAAAGCCTCTGCCTTCGCCTCAGGTCATAATCTCAGGGTCCTGGGATCGAGGCTCGCGCCGGGCTCTCTGCTCGGTGGGGAGCCTCCTTCCTCCCCCCTCTCTGCCTGCCTCTCTGCCTACTTGTGATCTCTCTTTGTCAAATAAGGAATCTTTAAAAAAAAAAAAAAGGGTCATTGACCCAAAAAACATTAGGTACTGCTGATGGGGTCTAAATAATATAATCAGTAAATTTGATTCAGTGATATGTTTTGAACGTTTAACCTATAAACGTGAATGCACACACACACACACCCCTTTTTAAGATTTATTAATTTTAGAGATAGCTCGTGAGGAGGGGTCGGGAAGAGAATCTCAAACAGACTCCCTGCTGAGTGTGGAGCTGGGTACAGGGCTTGATCTCAGGACCCTAAGATCATGACCTGAGCTGAAGTCAGGAATTGGACGCTTAACCAGCTGAGCTACCCAGGTGCCCCATTTTTTTTTTTTTTAAGTTTCATTTATTTAAGTGTTTACCCAACGTGAGGCTTAAACTCATGACCTCAAGATCAGGAGTTGCATGCTCTACCGACTGAACCAGCCTGGCACGCCATGAATGTACATTCTTTTAAAAATCACTTGCCCAGGCTTACTAACAGTAAGAAATGACTGAACTGGGGGCTCCTGGGTGGCTCGGTTGGTTAGGTGTTTGCCTTTGGCTTGGCTCATGATCCCACAGTCCTGGGATCATCCCCCACATTGGGTTCCCTGCTCAGCAGGAGAGTCTGCTTCTTCCTCTCACTCTGTCCCTGCTCACTCTCTCCAATAAATAAATGAAATCTTAAAAATATATGTGTTTGCATATGTATGTGTGTGTATATGTGTACCTACATATATAGTTGTGTGTGTGTGTGTAGTTAAAATGTTGCTGCTTCCCCCAGTCAAAAGCCCTGTTTTGGGGAGAAAAATTGGTATGTTTACAAAATTCACAGAAAAGATGGTCAAAGCAATAAAAGAGTAATGGTTGGTCGAAAGGCATGTGTGATATATTTTAATATCTGTCTGGATAGCTAAGTTAGATATTTAACATCTAGATATTTAAATTGGAGTAATTAAAGTATTAGTACAGTATTAGAGCAAGAATGGGGATTCCAGAACACAGTGTGGCATTCCGAAACACACCTAAGTGTAAACAGCAGAACAACTGCATGTGCACATTAAGTGGTAGGATGATTCCTGCCTATCATTTGACTCAATAGCATAACTCCCAGAGGGAGTGCAAAATGAACAGAGTAAATCTCCTTTTCCTTTTCCTTTTCTTTTCTTTTTTTTTTTTTTTTAAGATTTTATTTATTTGACAGAGAGAAGCACAGCTAGAGAAGGAACACAAGCAGGGGGAGTGAGAGAGGGAGAAGCAGGCTTCCCACAAAGCAGGGAGCCTGATGTGGGGCTCAATCGCTGGACTCCAGGATCATGACCTGAGCCTGAAGGCAGATACTTAACTACTGAGCCACCCAGGTGCCCCTGAATCTCCCTTTCTTAATCGGTCTTGATTCTTGTGTATTTCTCATCATGTGAATATCATACAGTGCTGTAAATGGTTAAAGAAATTTTCCAGTGTAAAATTTTGACCATACCGATTTCTACTTTATGTGCTTTAGAACCTTTCAAGTAAGATACCACCCTATGGTGAAAGGCTATAGTGTAGAATAGGGTACCATTTCAGTTCATTAGGGGTGAGGCAGATGGTAATGAAATTTTTTCAGTAATGGAAATTTTTTTTTTTTTTTTGAACGAAAGAGCGTGAGCATGTGTTAGTGGGGAAAGAGGCAAAGAGGAAGAGAGAGGGAGAATCCCAGGTAGGTTCCATGCCCAGGGCAGAGCCCAATGTGGCGCTTAATTTCCGGATCCCAAGACTGTAACCTGAGCAGAAACCAAGAGTTGGACGCTCAACTGGAAGCCATCTAGGTGCCCCTAGTAATGGATTTTTTTAAAAACGATTTTATTTATTTGAGAGAGAGAATGAGAAAGAATGAGCATGAGAGGGGGAAGGTCAGAGGGAGAAGCAGACCCCCTATCAAGCAGGGAGCCCTAAGTAAGGCTCAATCCAGGACCATGACCTGAGCCAGAGGCAGTTTCCCAACCAACTGAGCTACCCAGGTGCCCCCCCGCAATAATGGATTTTTAATAGATGCAGTTGGGACAGTTATGGGGAGGGTTCATGTAGATTTCCTTTCCTATATGTTATGTAAAATATATTCCTGATCACTGAATGATTTCAATATATTTTTTTTTAAGTACTAAAAAAAAGATGTAGGTGAATGTTTTAACTTTGGGTATAGAAATGGGCTTTCTAAGCATACTCCAAGGATAGAATTCATAAAAGACAAGATGGCTGGATTCAACTACATGAGATGTAAACAATTTTACCTGTCAGGAAATATTAAAAGTAAAAAGATGACAGAACACTACACATATTTACAGCATATAGCAGAGAATTTGTTTTCTCAATATAAAGATTTCTTACAAGGCAGAAAAGAAAGAAACCTTTATAGATAAAGATAAGGATTAAAAATGGGACAGTTCCCAAGAGGAAAGACAATAGGCCAAATTAGCAAAGATAAAATATTAAATTATCCATTGAGGCACCTGGGTGGCTCAGTTGGTTGAGCATCTGACTCTTGATTTTGGCTCAGGTCATGATCTCAGGTTCCTGGGATCCAGCCCTGTGTTGTATTCCATGCTTAGTGCGGAGTCTGCTTGGCTCTCTCCCTCTGTTCCTCCCAGTGCTCGTTCACTGGCTCTGTCTCAAATAAATGAATAAATAAAATCTTAAAAAATATAAGTAAAGCATCCGTCATGGCAAAAATGTAGTCAAATGGTATAGAGAAAATGCCAGTAAAACTGCAACCTTGAAAGTTCTAAAAAAAAATACTTAAATGTTTGTGTAAGGATGTTTATCCTCAAGCTGTTTATAACAAGAAAAATTGGAAGTAATGTAAATATCTAGCATGTAGGTTCTTAACAGTGCAGTTCCATGGAATATCGTGGGAATGGATGTTGCAGATTATCAAATGTGATACTTTTGTTTCAGGCTAAAACTGAAGTATCTGCTAATTGCTCTGCACAGAAAGGGACGCAGAGGTGATGAGTTGTGATGTTCAAACACATTGGTGTTCTTTTTGGAATAGGCAAAAGTAATTTTTTTTAAAGATTTTCTTTATTTGGGAGAGAGAAAGAATACGAGCACGGGGAGGGACAGAGGGAGAACAGACTGCTCGCTGAGCAGGAAGCCTGATATGGGATGCGATCCCAGGACCCTGAGATCATGACCCGAGCCAAAGTCAGACACTCAGTGGAATGAGCCACACAGACACCCCTAGGCAAAGTAATTTTTAAAATTATTTGTAGGATGGGGATGCCTGGTGGCTCAGTCAGTTACCTATCTGCCTTTGGGTCAGGTCGTGATCCCAGGGTCCTGGGATTGAGTTCCACATCAGGCTCCTTTGCTCCATAGGGAGCCTGCTTCTCCCTTTGCCCTCTACTCTCCATGCTTGTGTGCGCGTGCGCTCTCTCTCCCTCCCTTCTCTCTTACAAATAAATAAAATTTTAAAATTGTTTGCAGGATAAAACAGGCTAGTCTATGAAAGGATAGGAAGAAGATGAGGCAAGCTTAAAGAGAAGAGCTTCCTTTTTCTTTCTCTCTTTTTTTTTTTTTTAAGATTTTATTTATTTATTTGACAGAGAGAGAGATCACAGGCAGGCAGAGAGAGAGGAGGAAGCAGGCTCCCTGCCAGGCAGAGAGCCTGATGCGGGCCTCTACCCCAGGACCCTAAGATCATGACCTGAGCCGAAGGCAGAGGCTTAACCCTCTGAGCCACCCAGGTGCCCCTCTCTCTTTTTTTTTTTTTTAAAGATTTTATTTATTTATTTGACACAGAGAGATCACAAGTAGGCAGAGAGGCAGGCAGAGAGAGAGGAAGAAGCAGGCTCCTGGCTGAGCAGAGAGCCCGATGTGGGCCTCGATCCCAGGACCCTGAGATCATGTCCTGAGCTGAAGGCAGAGGCCTTAACCCACTGAGCCACTCAGGCGCCCTCTTTTTTTTTTTAATAATTTTTTCAAGATTTTATTTGAGGGGAACCTGGGTGGGTCAGTCTCGTTAAGCGTCTGCCTTAGGCTCAGGTCATGATCCCAGGATCCTGGGATCGAGCCCCACATTGGGCTCCCTGCTTGGTGGGAGGCCTGCTTCTCCTTCTCTCACTCCCCCTGCTTGTGTTCCTTTCCTTGCTGTGTTTCTCTCTGTCAAATAAATAAATGGAATATTAAAAAAAAAAAAAAGGATTTTATTTGGGAATGAGTGAATGAGAGTGAGCACAAGTGGGGGAAGGGGCAGAGGTAGGTGGACAGGCAGGCTCCACACTAAACGGGGCTGGGTCCTGGGATCATGACCTGTGCTAAAGGCAAAGACTTAACTGACTTAGACACCCAGGCATCCAGAGCCTTCTCTTCTTTAAAGGTGGAAGCAATATGAGCTTATTAAATAGATGGCAGGATAGCATATTTAGAAGGAATCCACCTGAATCTAGACATTATCCCCTTTCTTGCTTACTTAGTTAAGAGAAGAGTTGTTGATGACTGTCTGCATTGATATTTTTGTTGTAATATTTATTTATTTATATTTTTATCATGGCTTTTTTTATTAATGGCTTTTTACTTAATTCCATGAGATGTGTGAGAATGTCAAAATATAAACCTAGCTAATTATGGGAAAGGAATATCAGACAGCACAGTAGACTTGGGATGGATCAAAGTGTCATTTATTTGCTCAACACTTAAGCAGGGTGTGATATGGAAAGAAGGGATTCATTTCTGAGTCAGTCATCCTAAGGACCAGTCTTGAGGGTGCCACATAGCACCTTCAGAGGTTTTAGATATTTTTTATTTTAGATTTTATTTATTTATTTGATAGGACAAGCAGAGAGAGAGGGAAAAGCGGACTACCCACTAAGGGAGCTCAACGCAGGGCTCAATTCCAGGACCCCAGGGGTATGGGGTGGTCATCATAACCCAAGCTAAAGGCAGACACTTAACCACCCAGGCACCCCTTTACATAATTTTCTTTACTGAAACTGAATTTACTTATCTAAAGGAGAGGGGTAAAAGGACATACTTTGGATTTTTGTCATAATGGTTAGTGATAATGCATGGAAAGTGACAACATTATAGACACTTAGCAAATGATAAGTTATTATTCCTGATGTAATTGATAAGGGTGACCAGGATTGCTAGTGTGATGTCCCTCCCTGTTTTTCTTCCCTGCACCCATCACTGCTTTGTTGTAATCATATCTGACCATTATAACTAGGTTTTAGTTCATACTTTTTTCACAGTAACCAGCCCCATGGAGATAATCCGACAATTTACTTGAGCCCTGCCAGTTGAGTTTGGATGAAGTGTTCTTTTTAAACCAAAGACCCTGCATTGAAGGTTTTTTTTTTTCATATATTATGACTATACATTTTTAACCCTTAAGTGAAGATCTAATAGAAACCAGTGTTGGAAAATTAGGTTGGGAGGCTTTAGCCTTATTGTTACATTAGGTTCAGTTGGTATGGTGTTAGAGTGATTGTTATTTTAAGCAGGGATCACAGAATGTATCCTTCCAAATTCCGTCTATAATGGTAATACTGTATTCACCGGTAGCAGACCCGGAGTCTTTCTAGGGAAATTGGCCATTACCCTGTTGACAATAGGCTATTTTGTGACGCTTGATGTGTTAAACAATAAAGACTTGATGGAATAAATTGCTAATTTCCATGTGAGAGCTAATTTTAGTTCTGGTGATCTCAGAAATGAGAATGAGAAAAGATCTTGCCTGTGTTCAGGATTAAAAAATCCTGATGTCCCAGGGTGCTACAGTGACCTAGATATTTAACTAGTAAAGCTGGATGACTAGACTTTATCCTACAAAAGGATTTCTAAACCCTTAGATTAGTGTCTGTGTTTTCTTAGAAGTAAGAAAATGAATGTTTGCCTTGCTAACAAAGTTCTAAGAATTAGCTCTTCATAGATATTTTTTAGTTTCTTTAATTTGACTAGTCACTGCTTGATGTCTTATACATTTTGGTAATAGGATGTTCCTATTGGGACACCAAGCATTTATCTCAGCTCAGGTCATGATCTCAGGGTCGTGAGTTCGAGCCCTGTGTTGGGCTCCATACTGGGCATGGTGCCTACTTAAAAAAAAAAAAAGATGTAGTTCCTTATTAATAAATTGTATGCTGTAGTCCATCAAGGGGAGCATACATATATATATTTTTTAAAAAGCTTTCTTTTTTTTTCTTTCTTTTTAGATTTTATTTATTTATTTGACAGAGAGAAACACAGCCAGAGAGGGAACACAAGCAGGGGGAGTGAGAGAGGGAGAAGCAGGCTTCCCGCCGAGCAGGGAGCCTGATATGGGGCTCGATCCCAGGTCTCCAGGATCATGACCTGAGCCGAAAGCAGTTGCTTAACCAACTGAGCCATCCAGGCGCCCCCATGTATTTTTTAATAACAAGAATTGTTTATATAACAACTTTCTTTGAAGGCACTAAGAAAACATTATAATGCTGTTTCTCTTACTCCAAATGTTTCATGAAGCTGTGTAATTAATGCTTAAGCTGCAGTACTCTCTTTGGTGATTGTTGTCACTGTAGGAAATATCCTGGTTTGGTTTCCAACAGAATTGTCCCTCTTTCATGGAAAAGTATCCTGGAACCATGGGCCTGTTTTCCTTTTTTGGAAAGGAGATTTTAGTTATCATAGAGACATTATAGAGTGCTTAATGGGAAAATTATAGGAATATATCCTTCCTTACTACATTTATGATGGTAATGTTGCATATGTAAAAAAAAGTCATTGTTCATTCACTCCCAGAAGATCAAATTGCTTTGTGTTCCTAAGTCTTTGTCCTTATACATATATAGTATTTTTTATTGTAATTTTGATACAGATATAATAAGATTTTTTAAAAGATTTTATTTGTTTATTTGACAGAGAGAAAGGTCACAAGTAGGCAGAGAGGCAGGCAGAGAGAGAGGAGGAAGCAGGCTCCCTGCTGAGCAGAGAGTAGCCACAGGCCTCTATCCTAGGACCCTGAGATCATGACCTGAGCCAAAGGCAGAGGCTTTAACCCACTGAGCCACTCAGACGCCCAATAATAAGATTTTTTTACCCCCCAGTTGACATTGTAAACATTTTCCATATGGTTATAAAACACTGTTATAAAGGTGATATTATGTAAAATGTATTCAGATAAAACAAAAATATGAGGAGAATGGAAATGTCTACCCTACTTACCCACCCACCTATTTGCATATCCAGAAGTGGTTCTTAACCCTTTCCAACTTTTGTTACCATATACACATGAGATCATTTTTGTTTGGTTTTGGGTTTGGTTTTTTTTGTACAAGAGTGTAATCATAATATATATATATATGCTTTTATTCAAAGGTGAGATATAGGGGCGCCTGGGTGGCTCAGTTGGTTGGGCGACTGCCTTCAGCTCAGGTAATGATCCCGGGTCTCCGGGATCATTACCTGAGCCGAAGGCAGTCGCCCAACCAACTGAGCCACCCAGGCGTCCCAAGGAACATTTTTCATAAATATGTGGACCAGTCCAGTATTACTCCTTTTTTTTTTAAGATTTTATTTATTTATTTGAGAGAGAAGAAGAGCATATGCACACTTATGCATGCACAAGGTGTGGGGGAGGGGCAGAGGGAGAGGGAGCCTGACATGGGGCTCAATCCCAGGACCTTGGGATCACAACCAGAGCCAGATGCTTAGTCACCTGAGCCACCCAGGTGCCCCTCACTCTTAGTCCTTTTAATGACTGCAGACTAATCTCCTTATTGATTACTTTTAGATTGTTCCTAAAATTTCTGTATATGAAACAAATTTTTTTAAGATTTTATTTATTAGAGAGAGAGAGTAGGAGAGAGCTCAAGCAGAGGGAGCGGCAGGCAGAGGGAGAGGGAGAAGCAGGCTCCTCACTGAGTGGGGAGCCTGATGTGGGGCTTGATCCCAGGTCGCAGAGATTATGACCTGAGCCGAAGGCAGATGCTTAACCAACTGTGCCACCCAGATGCCCTCCAACTTTTTTAAAGATGTGTTTGTTTATTTATTTGAGACAGAGAGCAAGGCGGGGTGTGTAGAAAGAGGAGGAGCAGATTCTCTGCTGAGTGTGGAGCCAGACATGGGGCTCTGTGGACCTTGATCCTAGACTCAGATCTTCACCAGAGCCAAAATCTAGAGCCAGCCACTTAATTGACTGAGCCATGCAGGTGCCCCAAAAGTGTTGTGTGTTTTTTTTCCAAGTGTTTTGTTTTTATTTTTGTTTTGTTTTGGTTTTTAAAGATTTTATTTATTTATTTGGCAGAGAGAAACACTGCTAGAGAGGGAACACAAGCAGAGGGAGTGAGAGAGGGAGAAGCAGGCCTCCTGCTGAGCAGGGAGTCCCATGCAGGCTCGATCCCGGGACTCCGGCATCATGACCTGAGCTGAAGGCAGTTGCTTAACCAACTGAGCCACCCAGGCGCCCCTGTTTTGCTTTTTTAAGTGAATTTAGTGTTAGTCACTGGGCTTTGCTAGAAAAGTTGCAGTACTCTTACCTGTACATGGGAAGCCAAAGAGGTGTTTGGATGACTAGGTTTTTATTTCATCATCTGCTTTTTAGCTAGCACAGTAATCTGCATTTATGAGATAATTTGATCACAGTTTGTGATTGATCACAGTTTCTTGTCATTTTGCAAGTTGGATTTTGGGTTCTTTGGTTAGTCTAAGATTGTTAATAGTCATTTGCACTGTTCCAGAATCTTTTTTTTTTTTCATTATATTACTATCTAATTGCTTATTTGACCTATGGGATGTAAAAGTTAAACAAGATTTTTAGGGGGCTGCCTTGGTGGCTCAGTTGGTTAAGTGTCCAGCTCTTGATTTTGGCTCAGGTTATGAGATTGAGCCCCATGTTGGGGTCTGACAGAGCATGGAGTCTGCTCAAGAGTCTCTGCCCACTTCTCTCCTCTTTCTTCACCCTCCCCCCAAAAAAAGATCAGTCATGGATAAGTATGAGTTGGAAAACACACCAAAAGACCATGGGTCTGCTTTTGGTTTTGTTCAACAAATTGTTACTCATAATCCTCACTGTTACTGTATTCTGATCAGATCTGCCATGTGGATCTCACACTCTCTTCTCATCTCAGGAACCTTAGGCTAATTTTCCTTCTAATTATTTAATCTCTCTCAGTCAGCTGGCTTCTTCTCTGACTTTTTACAAATTTGAGATATAATTCACATACTATAAAATCATTTTATTTTTTTAAAGATTTACTTATTTAAGGGCGCCTAGGTGGATCAGTGGGTTAAAGGCTCTGCTTTCAGCTCAGGTCATGATCTCGGGGTCCTGGGATCGAGGCGCGATCGGGCTCTGCTCGGCAGGGAGCCTGCTTCCAACTCTCTCTCTGCCTGCCTCTCTGCCTGCTTGTGATCTCTCTCTCTCTGTCAAATAAATAAATAAAATCTTTAAAAAAAAGATTTATTTATTTAAGAGAGAGAGAGAGAAAGCACGTATATACAGCTGGGAGGGGCAGAGGGAGAGAGACACCTAAGCAAACTCTGTGCTTGGCACAGACCCCCAGGAGCTTGATCCCGCAACCCTGAGAACATGACTTGAGCTGAAACCCAAGAGTCAGATGCTCAGCCGACTGTGCCTCCCAAGCGGTCCTAAAACCATTTTAATGTGTACAGTTCAGTTATTCTGATTATGTCACAGGATTGTGTAACCGTCACCACTAATTCTAGAACATTTTCATCACCCCCCTAAAGAAGCCTATTCAGTAGTCACTCTTATCTCTGTCCTCTGTCTCTTTAGCCCCCGCCAACCATTAATCTGCTTACTTTCGCTGTGTATTTGCATGTTTTGGATATGTTGTGTAAGTAGAATCATAATGGTCTTTGTGACTTTCCATTGACTTTTTTTTTTTAAGATTTTATTTGTTTATTTGACAGAGACATGGGAAGAGAGGGAACACAGGCGGGGGTGGTGGAGAGAGAGAAACAGGCTTCCTGCAGAGCAGGGAACCCAATGCAGGTCTTGATCCCAGGACCCTGGGATCACGACCTCAGCCAAGGGCAGATACTTAAGGACTGAGCCACCCCCCTACTGACTTTTAAAAATGTTTGAGTCTTCAGTTAAAAAATTACTAGGATGGGTGCCTGGGTGGCTCAGTGGGTAAAAGCCTCTGCCTTCGGCTCAGGTCATGATCTCAGGGTCCTGGAATCGAGGCCCACATTGGGCTGTCTGCTCAGCAGGGAGCCTGTTTCCTCTGCTCTCTCTGCCTACTTGTGATCTATCTTTCTGTCAAATAAATAAATAAAATCTTAAAAAAAAAATTACTGGGGCGCCTGGGTAGCTCAGTTGCTAAGTGTCTGCCTTCTGCTCAGGTCATGATCCCAGGGTCCTGGAATTAAGCCCCACATAAGGCTCCCTGTTTGGCAGGGATCCTGCTTTCTCCCTCTCACCATCCCGCTGCTTGTGTTCCCTCTCTCGCTGTGTCTCTCTTTCTGTCAAATAAATAAAATTAAAAAATAATAGGGTGCCTGGGTGGCTCAGTGGGTTAAAGTCTCTGCCTTCGGCTCAGGTCATGATCTCAGGGTGCCGGGATCGAGGCCCGTATTGGGCTCTCTGCTCATCAGGGAGCCTGCTTCCTCAAGCTCTCTCTCTGCCTGCCTCTCTGCCTACTTGTGATCTCTCTGTCAAATAAATAAATAAAATCTTTAAAAATAAAAATAAATAAATAATAAAAAATTACTGGTAAAATCTCCATCAACACTACCACTTATGCTGCCCCATCTCATTTCTCCCTTGCACAACTACTTGAAGAATTGCTTATTTTTACTGTCTTCATTTTTCCCACACCATATTTAATCTTCAGCTCATTCCAGTGTTTCTAATTTCACCACTACCAAAGCAGCTCTTGAAAAAGGTCTCCAGTGATCTTGTGTCACTAAATGCAATTTTGGTTTTCAGTTGACTTTTGAGAAGCAGGTTACTTTGCTGACACTCTTCTTCCTAGACACCCTCTTCCCTTTGCTTCCTTGGCCCCACACTTCCTTTCACCCTTTCTGTCTTCTTGTGTGGCTTCCTTTGTAATGATTGTATGTACAACCATTAAAGGAGTCTTCAAGGCTCAGTGCATAACTCTCTTCTAACTTTCTATTTTCCCCTAAGCATTCCTCATCACTCTGGGGTCTTACTTGTTTGTTTGCAAATCTGTTTGTTTCCCCAGACCAATTTTCTGGGCTCTATACTAGAGGTCACTGCTTCCTCAGTATCTCTACTTGGATGTCTCAGATTCAGCTCAGATTTATGATATTTATCCTAAAAAATGGTTTTCTGTCAGACTTCCCAATTTTAGTGAATAGCACTGTCTATCCTATTGAACAAGCCAGAACCCTAGGGGAGTATCTATGAATACATCCTTCCTCACCTCACATACAAGTCCATCAGCAAATCTTGTAAATTTTCCCTCCTGAGTATCTCTTAATTCTTTTTCACTTTCCCCTAGCTTTGCCACACCACCTTTATCCAGCCTCTTAATTCATGTTAAGACAGTATTCCCTTCCCCCGGTTTTTCCTTTGTTAATTTTTATTCTGCTCTCACTTATTAGTTCAGTTACCTTTTCTTGACTTTTCTATGGTAGTTCCACTGATTATGTAGGTTTCACAGCACCTTGTACCTATCTTTTACAGCATTCATCATAGTGACAGTTTTACATGTATTTGAGTGATTCTTGGATGAGTACCTAACCTCTCTCAAACTGTCACTGTCAGGGAGAAATCATGTCTGTATTTGCATACTGTGGTATCTCTAGCACTTTGCACAATGCCTAGTACATAGTTGATACATGACAATGTCTGTTGAATGAACAAAGGAATAAATGCCCACTGTCATGACTTCTTAAAAATTCTAACCTATTCCGCATACCTCAGTTGAACAAAGTGAAGTAGTCTCTATACCCAGTGTGGGGCTCAAACCCACAACCCTGAAATTAAGTCAGCCAGGTACCCCGGGATTAAAACATTTTTATATTTCTTTTTTTTTTTTTTTTTTTTAAGATTTTATTTATTTGACAGAAACACAGCCAGAGAGGGAACACAAGCAGGGGGAGTGAGAGAGGGAGAAGCAGGCTTCCCGCCGAGCAGGGAGCCCGATGTGGGACTCAATCCCAGAGACCTGAGCCGAAGGCAGTCGCTCAACCAACTGAGCCACCCAGGCGCCCCAAAACATTTTTATATTTCGTCTTTAAAAGTATAGGGGAGCCAAGCACCCCAGGTCTTTTATTTTTTAATAATTCCACTGTTTATAATATAGGTTACAACCTGTCAGCCTATGAATTGTGTAAGACTTGCAGGTGTTTATTGCCCACATAGATTTTAAGAATCAGGGAAATTGCATATAAAATTATGGTTTGAAAAAAAAAATTATGGTTTGTTGGTTTCCTTTGAAAATTTTAGAGATCTGGCAAAGTGGCTGGTAGGCTCACGAAACATTAACTACCTGAAATTGAACGTGATCATACCCTTTGAAATGGCCATTTGTGTCATCTGGCATAATGCTACTGAAAGTGTGATGATTGAGCTAGTGGCTTGTCCACACACTGTTTGTTACTGTCTACAGAGATAAGGACCTTGTGCTACATGTTTAAGTTCAGCAGACATTTCTTTGGTCGAATGACTTTCTTCAGTGTGCTGATTTATAGGCCAGCACAAGCTCTGTATCTTGTTAGGGACTGGAAATATTTGAGTTTGCAAAATCCCTGATTTTCATAATTTTATTCAAAATGCCAGTGCATAGTAACATTGAGAAGTTGTGGGGTAGTAATTATGTCAGGTGTCCTGCTGTTGCTGTTACACTGTTCAGGGTAACACTGTTCAAGCTTACTTTATAGGGTATATATGCTATTAAGTTTCTTTGATAGAAAAATTGTGGATTTTTACCTTTTAGATTTTAAGGCTCTGAACATAGCCCTTGTATTGGGACATAATTCATTTGTGTGTTTAGCAGTGAAGTTTAATAGATTAGGCTACTGTTATAGAATAAAGGACATGAATTTGTTTGAATGCCCTAATGTACTCAGATGTGAACTTTACATATGTAAAATGGGATTTTTATTTCTCCATCATTGAAGGAAATAGAGTTGTCCCATCTTTTTCTTATACTTGACAGATTTCAAAGAAGTCAAATGCAGTATTCTTACTGGAATTAAAAGTAAAGTTTTTATAGATTTAATACCTCCTCCCCTTTTTTTTTCTACATCATTTATCTTGTTGAACCTGAGATTGTACTCTTTTTAATTGAGGAAGAAATCCAAAGGTAATTCGTTCTTTTTTTTTTTTTAATTGATTGAGCAATTGCTGTGCGATTGAGTGAAGCAGGAATGTGTTTATGGTTGCTTGCCCATGGACTGATTCTTTTATCAGCCCCCACAAATGACAAAATTAATGTATATCTACTTAGATTTCTAGGAATAGACTTAATTCCCCTTTAAACAGGCTTTAATATATTTTAATGAGACTTTTTATTGCTAGCATATATTGATATAATAGAAACGTCTTTAAAAGCTCACCTATCCCCACCTAAATGTGAAGGGGTTATCACTTTTGAAATTACTGTCTTCCCGGGGGTGCCTGGCTGGCTTAGTCACTAGAATTTGTGTTTGTTGATCTTGAGGTCGTGAGTTAAGCCCCAAGTTGGGGTAAAGTTTACTTTAAAAAGAAAGAAAGAGAGAGAGAGAGAGAGAGAGAGAGAGAGAGAGAGAGAGGGAGGGAGGGAGGGAGGGAAGAAAGAAAAGAAAAGAAAAGAAAGAAAGAAATTCCTCTTCTCCAAACTTTGCCCTTGCACTTTGTGTTTCTGACCATTCCTGCACAGTTGCTGCTTTATCTCGTCGAATGCTTTTTATCCCCCCTCAAAAATTGATGGTTAGCTAGTGAAAGGTAACACTTGCTGTTTTCTCTTTTCCTTACAGTTGGCTGGTATACTTTTGCTTAAACTTTTCAGTCTTTAGATCGCTGTATTTTGTTGGGTTTTTTTAATCTTTTTTTTTTTAAAGGTTTTATTTATTTATTTATTTGACACAGAGAGATCACAAGCAGCCAGAGAGGCTGGCAGAGAGAGAGAGAGGAGGAAGCAGGCTCCCCGCTGACCAGAGAGCCCGATGTGGGCCTCCATCCCAGGACCCTGAGATCATGACCTGAGCCGAAGGCAGAGGCTTTAACCCACTGAGCCACCCAGGCGCCCAAGATCACTGTGTTTTGGCATAGTTCTTGTTTACAGCATAGATTACTGGCTTTGTCTTTATCTGAGAGTCTTATAATTATCATTCACATTTATTTTATATTGTGCTTCACTGTTTTGATTACTTCTTTTTTTTTTTTCTTTACACTGTGTAATGGTTTTCCATCTCCCTTTTCTTCACCACCTGATATTATTTGATTATATTCTCTCGATTTTTCTAGTGTTTATATTCTTAAATGTATACTTCTCCACTGCTTATAACTTTGCATGAAATCTTTTGATCCATGTTGAGGAAATAATGTACTTAAATACCTCTTCCTTTTCCATCTCCCCTCAATTTTAATTATGTGTACATTTTTATGGTTTACAAATATTTATATTGTTGTGTAGCCACAGGTGTTTTAATCTTTGTTCTCTGGTTAAAATAGCTTAGGTGCTCACTGCTTGTCTGTTGCCCTAGTTTCTTTATTTATCTCCTGTTTGGTTGAACTTTTCCATTAAGAATTTTTTTTTTCCACAAGGGAATCATAGAAGCTATGTTCCTTGAATTCTTGTATGCTTAAAAATGTTTATCAATTGTCATTATACTTGAACTACAATTTTGCTGAGTGTAAAATTGTCGAGTAACAGTTTTTCCCCAGAGGGCTTGTAGTCTGTGTCCTTTTGTTTTTTGCTATTAACTAGTACTGTAGAAGTCTGAAGCCAGTCTTTTTTTTTTTTTTTTTAAGATTTTATTTTTACATAAGCTCTATTCCAAGTGTGGGACTTGAACTTAAGACCCTGAGATCTCATGTTCAGCCATGCACCCCTGAAGCCAGTCTTTTTACCCTGCTGCCCTTCTTCCCGTGATGGATGGTTTAACTTTTGCCTAGATGTGTAAATTTTCTTTCTCTTAATCTTAAAAGTCTAGTAACTTTTCTGGTATATATGTTAGTATTGCTGATTATGAATTGGTTTTTCTAAGGGCTCAGCAAATCTTTTGAGGAGAGGGGATTATCTTGAATAATTTCTTTGTTCTCCTTTGGTTCTCTTATTCAGGAACACCATTTATGTATATGAAGGGTCTCTGTTATTTGCCTCACCTGTATTTATTATTTTTTCTCTAACTTTTTTTTAAAGATTTATTTATTTGAGAGAGAGCACGAACAGGGGAGGGGGGGTGGGTTGGCAGGCGGCTGCGGTGAGGCAGAGGTGGAGGGAGAGGGACAAGCAGACTCCCCACTACCCTGGAGCTGAGGCAGGGCTTGATCACAGGACCCCAAGATCATGACCTGAGTTGAAACCAAGAGACGGACACTTAACTGACTGAACCACCCAGATGCCCCAATTATTTTTTCTCTAATTTGTAACTTCTTAATTCATTTCATTGATGTTGATATAGTTCACATACTATAAAACCCACCTTTTAAAATTGTATAAATCAGTGGTTTTTAGTAGACAGTATTGTGCCATTATCACCACTGGTCTCATTCCTGAATTCCATCTCATTTTGCATGGTTTGTTTTTTTTTTTAAGATGTTATTTATTTGTCACTTAGAGCACAAGCAGGGGGAGTGGCAGGCAGAGGGAGAAGCAGGCTCTCCACTGAACAAGGAGCCCATTGTGGGGCTTGATCCAAGGACCCTAGGATGATGACCTTAGCCAAGCAGATGCTTAACTGACTGAGCCACCCAGGGGGCCCTTGTTCTTGATACATCATTAAAGTATATGATATCAGTTTGTCCCAGGATTGGGGTGTTAACTTTGATCACTTGTTGAAGGTGGTATTTGTCAGACTTCTTCATTATAGAATCACCTTTGTAATTGGTAATTTGTCGGGAAGTACTTTGAGACCATGTAAATATTCTGTTTTTCATTGAACTTTTATCTGCTGTTTTTAGCATCCATTGATGATTCTTAATTGAAACAGTTAGGAGCATGGTAATTGCCAAGTGTAATATTTAAGTATCTTTGCCCTTCTCAGTCTGTTCTATTTTACTTGGCATAATGCCTTCAAGGTCCGCCACTGTCATTGCAGATGGCAAGATTTCACTCATATTTATGGCTTAACAGTAGCATTCCTGTGTGTATGTGTGTGTGTGGTTTCACATTTTTTAATCCATTTTTTCATTGATGGACACATAGGTTTTTTCCATGTCTTACCGTTTGTAAATAATTCTGTAGTGAACATAGGGGTGCATATATCTTTTTGAGTTAGTGTTTTCATTTTCTTTGGATAGATACTCAGAAGTGGAATTGCTGGACCATATGGTAGTTCTTTTTTTTTAAATTCAGTATAGTTGGGGCACCTGAGTATTAAAAAAATACTCGGTAGAGTTAATATTACAATTTTATTTTGGTTTCCAGGTGTACAATAATAGTGATTCAACAATTCTATACATTATTCAGTACTCATCACAGCACGTTCATTCCTTAATCCTGTCACCTGTTTCACACCTCTGATGGTAACCATCAGTTTATTCTCTGTAGTTAAGAGTCTCTTTCTTCATTTGTTTCACTCTCCATCTCTGTCTTGGTAGTTCTGTTTTTAATTTTTTTTTAAAGATTTTATTTATTTATTCGACAGAAAGAAACACAGCCAGAGAGGGAACATAAGCAGTGGGAGTGAGAGAGAGAGAAGCAGGCCTCCCGCTGAGCAGGGAGCCTGATGCGGGTTCGATCCCAGGACTCCAGCATCATGACTCCAACTGAAGGCAGATCCTTAACAACTGAGTCACCCAGGCGCCCCCCCCCCCACCCTGAAGCATTCTTACGGGTCATAAGAAACCATAAATTCAAGTGTAGAGTGCAGTTTTTGTATAGATAACAAATTTTGTATATATTCCTGAAATCTAATCCTCATCATCACTCTTTGCAGATTCTTTTACTAGTAAAATTGTGTTTTTCTGAACAGTTTTTTATCGTGTCTCTCAGGGTTGTGAGATTGAGCCCTTTGTTGACTTGGTGCTGGGAGTGTAGCCTGCTTAAGATTCTTTCTCCTTCTGCCCCCTGCCCTTTAAAAAAATAAAGAGCAGATCATGTCATCTACAAACATTGATTGCATATTCCTTAATATGAGTTCAGTAGTGTTATTAAATGCTTGCTGTCATAAAGCAGAAGAATAAATAATTTGTTAGGTATCAGACTGGAGGATAATGGAAATATTTCATGGTGTTTGGTTACTCTGTGCCTTCAGTAACTATTCCATGTCTCTGTAATTTGCTCTACAAATATTCAAGTGCATACCATTTTACTGATTCATTGTATACATCATAAACCCTTAAAATTTTAGCTGGAAGAACCCTTGGATTTTTGTTTTGCTAATCCTACTTAGTTTTATAGATGGAGAAACCAAGACCTAAGAATTGAAGTGATCTTCAGTCCATGTCTAGGTGATTGCAGAATCAGGATTAGAGTCCAGATTTCTGAACTCCCCATACTCTAGAATATTTTTGCTGTGGCTGATGGTAGAACTTGGGTCCGTGATATCTACCTGAAGTTTCCATAGTAGCCAGGTGGATAAAGCATTCTTTCTGTCTGGGCATTGAGTTTTTCAAAATGGTTGGTCAGTTGATGGCTAAGATGGGAACATACAACATTAGGCCAGAATTTAGAGCAGTTTTAAAGCTCCTTTCTTAGTTCAGTCCCATCTACTGGCTTTCTGCTTTCTTTTCATTGCTCCATTTATAAATAAGATCTTTTTTTTTTCTTTAAGATTTTATTCATTTAGTTGACAGAAAGAGGTCACAAATAAGCAAAGAGGCAGGCAGAGAAAGGGGGAAGCAGGCTTCCCGCTGAGCAGAGAGTCCAGTGTGGGACTCGATCCCAGGACTCTGAGATCATGACCTGAGCCTAAGGCAGAGGCTTAACCGTCTGAGCCACCCAGGCTATATTATAAATAAGATCTTTGGTTTTGTTTGAAGGTTGCCGCTTCAGTAGCACTTTACATATTTTTAAAAGAATTATATTGGCACACGTTTCTTAAAAAGTTAAATGAAGGGTCGCCTGGGTGGTTCAGCCGTTAAGCGGGTGCCTTTGGCTCAGGTCATGTTCCCGGAGTCCGGGATTGAGCCCCGCATCAGGCTCCCTGCTCAGTGGGAAGCCTTCTTCTCCATCTCTCACTCCCCCTGCTCATGTTCCCTCTCTAGCTGTGTTTCTGCCCGTCAAATAAATAAATGAAATATATTTTTAAAAAAGTTAAATGTAAGTATCATCATATGAAGACTTGCATGTGAATATTTAAAGCACCATTGTTCATGAGAGGCAAGAAGTGAAAGAATCCAAATGTTCATTGAGTGGTGAATGGATAAACAAACCACTAATGCAGTTAGTCCTACAATGGGATGTTATTTGGCCACATAAAGGAATGAAGTACTGATACATGCTACACTATTGGTGAACCTCACAAACATTGTGGTAAGCAAAAGAATCCAGACATAAAGACCACATATTTTATGATTTGAGTTAGATGAAATGTCCACAAGAAGCAAATCCGTAGAGACAGAAAGTATGTTAGTGGTTACCTAGGGCTGACAGGGGAAATAAGGAATGGCTTGCAAATGGCCATGAAGCATCTTTTTTGGGATGATGGAAGTGTTGTAAAATTGGATTGTTGTGAGGGGCGCCTGGGTGGCTCAGTTGGTTAAGCGACTGCCTTTGGCTCAGGTCATGATCATGGAGACCCGGGGTCAAGTCCCACATTGGGCTCCCTGCTCGGCCGGAAGCCTGCTTCTCCCTCTCTCACTCCCCCTGCTTGAGTTCCCTCTCTGGCTGTTTCTCTCTGTCAAATAAATAAAATCTTAAAAAAAAAAAAAAAATTGGATTGTTGTGATGGTTGCTCAACTCTTAATATAATAAAAACTATTGAATTGTATACTTAGGAATTTTATGTAAGTTATCCCTTAGTAAAGCTAAAAATAGTTACATTTAAAAATTGTTAACTATAATATTTAAGTATCTTATTCTGGGGCGCCTGGGTGTCTCAGTTGGTTAGGCGACTGCATTCGGCTTAGGTCATGATCCCGGAGACCCGGGATCAAGCCCCACGTCGGGCATTCTGTTTTCATTATTAAGCATTTTATACTGCTTTTTTACACTTTTAAATATGATTTTTAGAAAGTGCTGAAGTCAAATGATGTTAATGATAATAGTAAAAATAGCCAGTATTTGTATAATAGTAACTGTGTACTGAGCATCCTGTCGTCTGTGTTCCTTATATGAAAATGCAGTGTTATCGGTGGAAATTTATACTGCCTTTCATAAACTGTGACTGTAAAATGCCTGTATATGTTTGTCAGTGCACTGAATGCTCTACAGAGTTATTTATATGTGGTCTCCTAGAAAATTCAAATGGGTGTTTGATTTTGTCTGGCTGTCACAGAGCTTGTAGAGCACAGTGAATCTTACTAATCAGTTTGATTTCTTTTTCTCCACTTCTCAGTCTTAATTTTAAAGACCCTGAAGCAGTCAGAGCTCTGACCTGTACTCTTCTAAAGGAAGATTTTGGACTTTCTATTGATATTCCGTTGGAAAGACTGATTCCTACAGTTCCCTTGAGACTCAACTACATTCATTGGGTAGAAGATCTGATTGGTCATCAGGAGTCTGACAAAAGTACTCTCCGAAGAGGAATTGACATAGGTACATATGGTTTTAAGTTCTATATAGTTTTAAATTATTTTTTTAAAGATTTTATTGATTTATTTGTCAGAGAGAGAGAAAGAGAGTGCGCACAAGCAGGGGAGAGGGGCAGAGGGAGAAGCTGACTTCCTACTGAGCAGGGAGCCTGATATGGAACTCAGTCCCAGGACCCTGGGATCGTGATCTGAGCCATAGACAGGTGGTTAACCAATGGAGCCACCTGGGCAGCCTTTAAATTCTTTTTTAGCTAAACATAAGTTTCATTAATTTTGCAAGGTCAGTTTTTTTGGTAAACTTCTCTCCTGGGTATTTGTATGTGAAAAAAGCTGGCTACAAATACTACTGTTCTTATTTGCTACACTTGGGCTTTACTGCCATTTTTTTTTCTCAAGAAGGGATTTTTAGCACCAAACAGGGAGCAAGGGTGTAACAGTGCAGAACACAAGTGAGACTTTTGTTTTCTTAGCTTTTCAGATTACCATATTGATGTCTGTGTCTTTTGGACATTAGTTTTACTCTGAATGATTTGTATAGTAGTCCCCATAATATGTGGGCTGAATACTTTCAGGAACCTTTTGGATGATTATTAATCATTCAGTTGGCATTTAATCCAAAATTAAAGATAGGAAGAAAGTCATGAACTTTAAGATGTTCTCTTAGTTGTAAACTTTTATAATGGAAAAGACTGTCTAGTTTACTCATTTGGGAGATTAAGTGGAGATGGAAATGAAGCCAGAGTATCTCTTGTGGTTATAAGTGTATTGCATATTTAGCATAGCCAGTATTTTAATTTGATAGGGTTAAGAAAAATTTTTAATCCTTTGGCCTTTACTAATCCTTTATGGGGAAAAAAGCTATGTGGCTCTATTTCTAATCATGGTAGAGTTAATAGGAAAGACACTTTCTAGATAGTAAATGTTTAATTTTTGACATTTGCATGCATTTTTAGCAAACATTTTTCAGTCCCCCTTGAAAATGACCTTTTCAGGTCATTTATTGGCTCATCTCTGGGCTTCCTCTGGTTTTCCTTTCTCCTTTCTAGTCACTCATCTCCCCTTTCAGGCTTACTTTCCTCTACCAGGCTATTAAATGTTGAGAATCCTTAAAGCTTAGTCTGTAGCCCTTTTTTTTCCCCACAGATTTTATTTATTTGACAGAGATAGAGCCAGAGAGCACAAGCCAGGAGCGGTGTGGGGGCAGCCAGTGCAGAATGGCAGAGGGAGAAGGAGAAGCAGGCTCTCTATTGAGCAGGGAGCCCAGTGCAGGATTCAATCCCAGGACCCTCGGATCATGACCTGAGCCAAAGGTAGATGCCTAACTGAGTGAGCCACCCAGGCATCCTGTCTTTAGCTCTTTT
>PITA01016881.1:0-45621 GCA_004023965.1 Spilogale gracilis | reverse complement strand
GGCTTACCACCTTGGTCCTTGGTCCTCTATCTACCCTCTCCTTCCCACCAAGACCCCTGATCCTCATTCTGTCCCTTCTCACCTCTTGCCTGGATTATTCGTAATATAAGCAGGGCCTCCTAACTGTTTCCTCTGCCTCTACCATCCATCCCATGTGCCGCTACCATAAGGATCTTCTAAAATTCAGCTTCAAACACTTCAGTAGTCTGTCCTAAACTCTCAGTGCCTCCTGACTGCCCCAAAGAGGGTCCCTGCTCTTTACCTTGCTATTCAAAGACAATCTAGTTCTTCATAACTTTTAGAAACGATTCTTGAGTGCCTAGGTCTCTATCCATAAATCATTAATACACCAGGAGCTTAAAGAGAGGCAGGACGACAGACTCTGAGTGTCCCCTTCCCACATTTCCATGTGCTCTTCTGTCATCTTCACCCATCTAGAATCCCATCTGTGTCCCCTGTGGCTCTTCCAAGTCCCCTTCATAGACCATTCACTGTGTTCTCCTATTCATAATAATTGGGTTTGCACCTGTGCACATTCCTCCTTCTTTATGGCAACAGGTTAAATATTGCCTTAGACAGTGTTCTGGTATCATCCTGTACAAGTGTTAACTTTTTGATAACTCTTTCACTTTTTGTTTTTTCCAATTATTTTTTTTCTCCTTAATTACAAAAAAGACACCTTGAAGGTGAGGGGGCAGAGGAAGAGATAGTACATAATCTTGTGAAAAACATAGTTGTTGAATATGGAACAACCTCTTTTTCTATCACGGCTCCCATCCCTTTCTAATTATGTGGTCTTTGGAAGGGCTACATCATCTCCCTAGGCTCGGTTTCCTCACCTGTCATATGAGAATAATATCCAGGCCGGGCAGGGTTGTTGTGAGGTCACAATAATATAAATATTATAAATAAATATATATTATCTATATATAACTATATTATATAACTATATACTATATCCTTTGTATCTTTTTTTTAAAAGATTTTATCTATTTATTTGACAGAGAGAAAGAGAGCATAAGCAGGGGGGGAAGCAGGCAGAGGGAGAGGGGAAGCAGGCTTATCAAGTATGGAGCCCGGTGCGGGGCTTGATCCCAGAACCCTGGGATTATGACCTGAGCCGAAGGCAGACACTTAACCAACTGAGCCACCCAGGCGCCCCTATACCCAATGTATCTTATGTATACCATATTATATACCCTATTATATTTACAATGTATACTATTCTATTATATATACATATAAAATATATCTAAAGTGTGTAGGGAATTAGAGATGGTCAATAAACAGGAATGATACTGTTTTTAAGGAGTTCTGCCTTTAACTTTTTTTTTTTAAGGTTTATTTATTTGACAGAGAGAGACACAGTGAGAGAGGGAACACCAGCAAGGGGAGTGAGAGAGGGAGAAGGCAGACTCCCTGCTGAGCAGGGAGCCCAATGCAGGGCTCGATCAGGGGACTCTGGGATCATGACGGAGCCAAAGGCAGTCGCTTAACCAACTGAGCCACCCAGGCGCCCCTGCCTTTTACTTTTTTTAATTCCTCAGAGAAACTTTCATAGTGTTGATAACAATCTACTAATAAAAGTGACTTGAAAAGTTTAAGTTGAAATATATAAGCTATATTTAAAAATATATACCCTTAACTAACAACAGAAACACAGATGAGGTGAATATAGCAAAATGTTAATAAGTATAGATGATGGGTGTTCAGATGTTGTGCTTTCTACTCTTCTATGTTTAAAATTATTGTGTGATATAAGGTCAAATAATAAAAGCAATATATATGCATGTACAGGGGAAAAAGGAGGTTGATGAGTTATTAGTTTATTTTTTTTAATATTTTATTTATTTGACAGAGAGAAACACAGCCAGAGAGGGAACACAAGCAGAGGGAGTGAGAGAGGGAGAAGCAGGCTTCCCGCCGAGCAGGGAGCCTGATGTGGGACTCGATCCCGGGTCTCCGGGATCATGACCTGAGCCGAAGGCAGTTGCTTAACCAACTGAGCCACCCAGGCGCCCCGCGTTATTAGTTTTTATTCAGCTTCTATATTACGCAAACGTTTGACATTAGTTTTCAAGTCCTTTATGCCTAAACCATTTAATAATAAATTCTAAAAAACCAATTAAAGCCCATCATCTATTATCACATTTATAAAGTAAAAGATAAAAATGATGCAAGTCAATATAAAAATATTGAATAAATATAATAGATCTTACTAAAAATAATATGAAAATAAATACACCCTCAAATGTATGAAACGTATAAAACTTGACGGAACATGGCAAGACATACTACTTAACAGGGGACCATCATCTGGATTGTTTCCCGGATTGACCACCAGGGGCTGCTGAAGAGTAGCATTCCCGGGAACCAGGCAGCAAGAAAAAGATAATCATTCAACTCGGCCCTAAGAAGTGCAGGAATCGGAGAACCAAGCTCATTACCCGGAGGTCTTGCACCACAGATTTCAGCAGATCGGTTTGTTCTGCGATGAGGGCTATGCCTTGCCGCAGGGGCGGAGCTGCCTGGAAGCAGCATGGGCGAGAGGATGCTGTTAGCACCTCAGTGGGGTATTTTGGAATCCCTGGACACTGGGTGCAGGCTGTGTCACAGCTGACAATTTTCACAGCTGCTCTGCCAGGAGCTGTAAAGCATAGGGCCGCAATGGAAGATTCTTATCTAGGCTCCTAATTCCCTTTTTCTAGGGAACTTCCCATACGCTGAGACTTACTTCCAATACATCCATAATGGTATCAGCACATTCTGGGGAAAAAATATATATAGCAGCAGCTGAATAGCTAGACTAGAAAATTATTTCTATCCTAAAGTACTCCAGGCCAAACTCTTTATGTACATTTATAGCAAAAGAAGACTGGTTTGTACTATGCTCTAGCTTTGTACGTCTAGTCTAGGTCTTACTCATCTCAACCGAGAGTCAAATATTTGAGGGCAAGGCTTTGTTAGATTTCCTCGTACTCAAAAAGAAGGTTTTGTTCAATAATTATTTGTAGTGACTTCACTTATTAATTTATGACATTCTCACAATAACGTTGAGACACAATTTTTTTTTTAAAGATTTTATTTATTTGACAGAGAGAAACACAGCCGGAGAGGGAACACAAGCAGGGGGACTGAGAGAGGGAGAAGCAGGCTTCCTGCCGAGCAGGGAGCCCGATGTGGGGCTCGATCCCGGGTCTCCGGGATCATGACCTGAGCGGAAGGCAGTCGCTTAACCAACTGAACCACCCAGGCGCCCCAACCTTGAGACGCATTATTAACCTGATTTGAAGTTAAGGAAACAGAGACTCAAGGATGACTAGTCCGAGGGGACTCTAATGGAGCCAGGGTAAGGGCAAGGGTATTCCTCCTTCTGGTGATGCGATGAGGCTCGGAGAGGGGCAGTAACTTGCTTAAGCTCTCATACATAGATGGATGCGGAGATGGGGTGACTCCTTGTGGTCCCATGCCCCCTCTACCGCTCCCTGCTTTACAGACAAATCTGCTACCGTGCAAAAGGAATACTGGAGAAGACTTCCAAGACATATGGTCGAGCCTTCTAACCACAAAAGAAAAGAGATCCTGCCTTTCATTGCTGGCTATGGAGGCGTGCCCCTATTTTCCTAGGTGTGCCCACTCCGCCTCCCACCTCCTGGTCTACTCTGGTACAACTGGGCAATCTCTCAAATCAACCATCTTCACCATGTAGGACACATGGCAGCCTCTGTGGAAGTCACTTCTGTTCAATTACAGAATTTTTTTTTTAACACGCCCATTTTTAGTTCTGGGATTTATCTGGAGAGAGAGTTGAGATCAGGAAGTCAGAAAAGCACACATTGTGTGGAAGGTGCAATGCCGTGGTCGTTTGGGAGGCCTGTCTGGGGCTGCTGGTGGTGATTTACTGAAGAACATGAAATCCATGTATGCCATCTGTCTTGCTGAAATGTCAGGCCAAGTGCAACTCGCATGTCAGGAGGCCTGGAGGCAAAGCCTCCACATTACCTGCTATACCTTTTTGGTCTCTGACTTAAGAGCCATGTGTATACTGCAGAGAAATAAAACTCTTGGTCCATGGGCCAACGAGGGATATTCTGGGTCACAGAACTACATAACTATGGGGAACTGACCCTTAATTTCTGCCCAGGAACTCCCTTCTCTGCCATAATGCCACAAGTGGGGTCTAAAAGTTCCAACTTGGGAACACAGCACGTATGACCAATATGTTATATTAATGTCCGCTGTTATGTCTCGCCATAGAAGCTTTTATCAAGAATGGGTTACATGGGGCTTCTGGGTGGCTCAGTGGGTTAAAGCCTCTGCCTTCAGCTCAGGTCATGATCTCAGGGTCCTGGGATCGAGGCCCACATCGGGCTCTCTGCTTGGTGGGGAGCCCGCTTCCTCCTCTCTCTCTGCCTGCCTCTCTGCCTACTTGTGATCTCTCTCTCTCTCTGTCAAATAAATAAATAAATAAAATATTAAAAAAAAAGAATGGGTTACATGATGAGCATCGGGTAATGTATGGAAGAGTTGAACCACTATATTGTACACCCAAAACTAGTGTAACACTGTGTTAACTACAGTGGCATTAAAATTTTTAAAAGAAAGGCTTTGTTAAGACCCTGGCTGATGGCCAGCAGGGCAGCGTAACATCAATGTTCTCATTGACCCTCTATGGACAACCCTGTTATTTTGTTTATTAAAGACTTGATGGTCAGTGGAAACTACACATCAAGCTCATGCCTCTCTTTCTCTACTAAGAAAGCTGCTCAATTTTTACCACAACAACTGAGGCCTCATTGGTCCCTCAAAAGTCGGTCTTTAATTTTAATTCTTACAGGGATGGGTGTAGAATGAGTCGAGCTGTTCAAGGTTGACGCCTGTGGGATACCTTCCTTTCTGGAAAGTATACAATTTGAAGTGGTCATTCATTGTGAGCATCGTGGCTGCGGAAGAGGCTGAAACTATGGATGATTGAAGTCCATTTTTTTTGTCTTTCACCACACCAACAAATTGGTAACTGGGTCTTTCTGCTGCAAGTTTGAAGAACAGAAAACAAGAACAAGGGGCACCTGGGTGGCTCAGTTGGTTAAGCGACTGCCTTCAGCTCAGGTCATGATCCCGGAGAATCGGGATCAAGTCCCACATCAGGCTCCCTGCTCGGCGGGAAGCCTGCTTCTCCCTCTCTCACTCCCCCTGCTTGTGTTCCCTCTCTGGCTGTGTTTCTCTCTGTCAAATAAATAAAATCTTTAAAAAAAAAGAAAAGAAAAGAAAACAAGAACAAGAAAAAGGCAGGCTCTGTACTGGAGGTGGGCTGGGGTGGGGGTGGGGTTGGCCGTCCTCCATGCTTTAAGGCTCAGGTGATGAACAAACCCGGGGATGTGGTGCTACTTAACATTCTTCTGCTTTTCTTCTTTAAAGCAGCCAGACACTTAGCTAGCTCACTTTCTTATTTGGATAACATTTGCAAAGTATTTTTACTTCCTCCCATTTATAGCTACCAGAAGGTCCATATACAAAACTCAGAATGCCTTATGGGTTTTTAGCATGCTGATTCATCGTGTTTAAACCTCAAAGGTAAATGTTCATGTTCTTCCCCAAACATGCCTTGGCTATTTCTTGCTGGAACACCAATGCATTCCCTCAGACACCAGGCTCCCATTAACCTCGGCCCCGTATCGAATGAGAGGTGGGAAAGCTGAGCTCATGGTGGCTAATAAGTGACTCAGTGTGTGGACGGGCTCAGGAGTATCTGGACAGCTCCTCTGCTGGGAAGAAACCAGCTCTGCATTTTCAGAGACACTAAGGGAGCACAGAGGATGCCGTCCACCCCAATGCTACTCCAGGAACACTGCGAGCATGGCCCCCCTGCCTCCTCGACCACGAGGCCCCCAGGCCCGGCACACCCCATCTCCCTTCAACAGCTAAGGTGGACCAGCACTGCGGTCCTGCCTCCCTTTTATCTGAAACGTGCGGAGATTTTAAAATTTGGCCATTTCATCCCTAAAAGGCAAACAATCTCATGTTCTATTCTCTTCCAAGATCTCATCTTCAAAAAAGTTCATTTATCTCTTCTCCCCTCCTTTTTGAGATAACTTTCCTTTTTGAAATCAAGGTGACTCAGATTCTTCCCAGACTAATTTCTCTCACGCATATGTATAAACTTCGCTCCCAGGACGTTAGATGCTGCTGTGGGAGATTTTGTATGACCTTCTGAAAATCAGATCAATCTCTACCCCTAACCCCAAAAAAAGACCCACCCGTCACCCCCCCCCATCACTATCACCACCCTCTTCTCCAGCAAGAAGCCCCTCGACGTTCACTGAACGTGGCCTCACCTTTCTGGAGAAATACTGAGTGGACACGGCGAGTGCCTGGAAACCGCACAGGGCTCTCCGCAGCTCCCCCTGCACGAGGCTCAGCTGCCGGGCCTGCTGCTGGCACCTCTCCTTCAGTCGCTGTCCCAGCTGCCGCTCGGCCTCGCGGCTCTGCACGTCCGGCTTGGGGGAAAACCCATTTCGGGGTGCTGCAGTCCTCTGTTTGGGGTATCCTGTAGTAGAGAAAAAACAGTCACTTGTGAAAAGAATATTCACCCCACACGTGACAACAGCTCTTGGGTATAGAAGGATTTCACTCAGGGCAAGTGGCCGAGAAGTCTGGTCCTTTTGGGTACTGACAAGGAAAAAACAGTTAGGGACTTCAAATGTCTCCTCGGTTTATGTGGTTCTCAGGACAGTTTCGTCAGCTTCCTTCCAGCTCCCTCCATTTCTTCTAGGTCTGCTTAGAGAGACTAATGCAGATTCTTGTTTTTTTTGCTTTTTTCCTTCAAGGGGATTGCTCTGTGAAAATGGCTAATGGGAAATAAGTCAGTGTAGCAATCTCTGAATTGGGCATCCCGGAGTACTGCCTGATGCCCACATGGCCCCCTTCTCTCCCTTATTGGCGTTGCTCTACAGGCCCTCTCTTTGGTGTCAGGGTCGAGTCATACCTCTCATGACCTCTGCAGGGCTTTCCAGCTTAGAATTCCTATAGCATCAATGTCCTCCAAAATACTCCCCCCGCAAGATCACTCATGCCACCGCCAGGGCGAAAGGTCCAGTCTAAGCCCCCATAACCTCCACCTTTAAGGTGAAGCCTCGCTTCTTTTCATTTTTCACTGCACAAGAGCCAGAATGATATTTATGAATAACTACTGTATGGGGCCTAACATAACGTCATAAACAAAATAAACTAATTAAAGAAAAAAAACAAGGTTTAACTTCTTGGTCAAGAGGAAAAAAGGAAGGAAGGAAAGAAGGAAGGAAGGAAGGAAAGAAGGAAGGGAGGGAGGAAGGGAAGAAGAAAGAAAGAAAGAGGAAAGAGAGATAGAGAGAAAGACAGAAAGGAAAAGAAAAAAAGAAAGGAAAGGAAAGGAAAGGAAAGGAAAGGAAAGGAAAGGAAAGGAAAAGAAAAGAAAAGAAAAGAAAAGAAAAGAAAAGAAAAGAAAAGAAAAGAAAAGAAAAGAAAAGAAAAGAAAAGAAAAGTTCTTGACCTGCGTGGGCCCCTCCCTCCATTGTGTCCTATTGAGGGGGTCCCATGGCCCACAAACCCTCTGAGGTCCGGCTCCTGCCAGGCAAACAGTAGGTGTGGGGAGGTCCCAGAGGAAGGAACCAGAAACTCCACCTGGGGCCGGGGTTAGGGTGGGGAGGTTCTAAGGAGAACAACTATTAGGTGGAAGTGGGGAGCAAGGTGCCTGGAAAGAGCTGATAAGCAGTGCATCATGGTCAGAGACCAGGAGGTGAGCGAGAGTCTCCCTCAGAAACCCTGTGCTTTCAGTGTGAGGCTCAGAACCAGCCTGGCACCCACAGAAAACCTTGATGGGGGACAGTGGATCTCTACTCTCCAAGAGCATTCCTTCCTTTGCTCAAGTAGAGACCATGACATGGGCACTGAGCACACAATCATAAATAAACTTTAATATTTCAAAAGTTCTTTTGTCTCTCCTGCCCCCTCCAAAATGCCAGGGAGTAACACAGAAAATAAATCAGACAACGGTGTCTTTGGTACCCAATACACCGAGGCCCAGCAGGCAGCAGGCTTACTCTGCTAACACCCATATTTTTCTTTTAATTAATTAATTAATTAATTAATTAATTAATTTACTTTCAGTGCTCCAAGATTCATTGCCCATGCCCCACACCCAGTGCTCCATGCAATACCTGCCCCCAGTACCCACCACCAGGCTCTCCCATCCCCTCACCCTCTCCCCTCCAAGACCCTCAGTTTGTTTCTGAGTCCAGAGTCTCTTATGTTTCGCTTCCCTCCCCGATTTACCCTACTTCCCATTTCCTTTCCTTCTCCTACTGTCCTCCATGTTACTCCTTATGCACCACAAGTAAGTGAAACCATGTGATACTTGACTTTCTCTGTTTGGCTTATTTCACTCAGCATAATCTCTTCCATTCCGGTCCATGTTGCTACAAAAGTTGGGTATTCATCCTTTCTGATGGAGGTGTAATATTCCATCATATATATGGACCATATCTTCTTCATCCACTCATCTGTTGATGGGCATTTTGGCTCTTTCCACAGTTTGGCGATTGTGGCCATTGCTGCTATGAACATTGGGGTACATATGGCCCTTCTTTTCACTACATCTGTATCTTTGGGGTAAATGCCCAGTAGTACAATTGCAGGGTCATAGGGTAGCTCTATTTTTAATTTTTTAAGGAATCTCCACACTGTTTTCCAAAGAGGCTGCACCAACTTGCATTCCCACCAACAGTGTAAGAGGGCTCCCCTTTTTCCGCAACCTCTCCAACACTTGTTGTTTCCTGTCTTGTGAATTTTGGCCATTCTGACTGGTGAACACCCATATTTTAAGGGCAAAAGATGGTTAACCAATCTAAATACTTCTGATTGTTAATTTAAAGGCAAGCATGCTAATTTTAATTAAATCTTCCTCTTCTCAAGAAATCACCAGAGATTGCAAAGAGGAACCTCATGTACGACATATCTTCAATTATTATGGCTTAATGAAGTAGTAGAATCTGAAATTAATGCTTCTTTAAAACGATCTTTATGATAGTGGAATACATAATAATCCAGAAAATTCACTTGAACGTCGTATGCAAATCAATCTTAACATGCTCTCAATACTCTCAGTATTCTCCACTCCGAATTTCCAGAATTTGCCAGGGAATTTGGTCTTAGCAGGGATGTTCTCCTGTATATCTTGTGTGTGTGTGTGTGTGTGTGTGTGTGTGTGTGTGTGTGTGTGTGTATGTAAATATTTATGCACAGCTTAAGTGAGTCTGTATGCCTACATCTATGTTCAAGTGTTTGAGTGTGTGTCTGTATGTGTAAGGGCGTGAATGTGTATGTGGCAGGAAGTCTGGGAATGTCTGTATGTGCGAATATGCCTCTCCAGTTAGAGTTGTGTGTGTATCTCTGTGGGTCGGGGTTGTTGTGTATAAGGGTGCTCCTGGGAGACAGAGGACTGTGTGCGTGGTGTGGATGTGTGCGTGTGCAAGTGAATTGTCGATGCGTGTACCAGTGAATGGGTGCATCTGAGAGTCTGAGAGTACTGAGTACTCCAATATTCTCAATACTGCTAACAAAAGAAAAAAAAATCAACAAAATGTGAGAGATTTTACTGCTGCCTGCATTAAACTCTGAGACATAGCTAAGACCCAAGGTAGATATCTTCATGATTACTGTTCTCCATTTTATTGGTCTGGCTGCTGATTTTATAAAACACTCCAGTGTTTTAATTAATGTGTTGAGTACAAGGTGCCCTACATCATTATATATATATATCTTATATGTGTATCATAGAAGGCACTTCTTTTTGAAATCTAAAGGAAATAATAAAAGATACTTCCAGTTCAGTGATTTATAGCTAATTACAATCATTGGCCTATAAAATCATCTCTGAATCTGTACATATTGCAAGTATTCACTTTAGTTTTGGCTGTCAGATTTTTACCCTGTTATTATTACTATTATTGCTATTATTTTCATCATTACCATTAATATTAGGTTAGCAATGATACCCAGTGGTAAATGGACAACATAATAAAGGATTTGGTGAAATCCTCTTCTTGGTCTCCACTGATACCGACGTTATTATGATATTGTTTTAATTCACACACTCAAAGTTCCAGTGTTCTATTCAACACCAATACACCACCCAGTCCACGTTCTCCTCATGGGGCCACCAAACTGATGTTCTGAGCCAAGACAGAAGTTCCCCTGAGAACATCAACACAGCAAGTATAAGATTGGCAACCCTGTGACACCTTTTTTTTTTAAAAAATATTTTATTTATTTGACAGAGAGAAACACAGCCAGAGAGGGAACACGAGCAGGGGGAGTGAGAGAGGGAGAAGCAGGCTTCCCGCCGAGCAGGGAGCCCGATGTGGGGCTCGATCCTGGGACTCCGGGATCATGACCTGAGCCGAAGGCAGTCGCTTAACCAACCTGAGCCACCCAGGCGCCCCAAGGTCCTGCCATTTTTTAAATAGATCAGCTAGAAGTCTGCCTAGAACCAATAATCGTTTTACAGTCAGTAGCATATTTTGAGGCCTCACCAAAACCGGTATTCTTTCTTGTGCGGTCAATGTTTGTTAAGTACTTGTATAGTTAACTCCCTGAAGTATCGGGGTGCCTGGGTGGCTCAGTTGGTTGAGCTCAGGTCATGGTCCTGGAGTCCTGGGATTGAGTCCTGCATCGTGGGGGGGGAGGGGGGTCCCTGCTCGGTGGGGGGTCTGCTTTGCCCTCTGACCTCTCCCCTCTCATACTCTCTCCCTCTCATTCTCTCTCTCAAATAAATTAAAAAAAAAACTTTTGAAATATTGTGCTGTCACTTACTTTCCTGTCCACCCATATGTCACACCATTCCCAGGACATTACATGAGAACAGCCGCATGGATGCATCAACCATCTTGGAGACAGAGAGCTTACGATGAAAGAAAAATGACTGATACAGAGCCAGCTTCACCCGCTTCACTAAAAATTAAGGAGAATTTTGTTTCTACTGTCTTTTCTTAAAAGCCAGCACATACTGGAGCTAAGATGCCAATCGGCTTAGGAAGTGAGGCTTGGTTAAGGAAGCATGATGGAAAGCTTGCAGAAGGCAGTGGTCACACGGAGCTCATGGAGCACATGCTTGGCGCTGGGGTGGGACATGCTGGCGGCGACTCACTTCTGACCTCCTACACCCATGTTTCTTGGAAGAGCCAGAGAAATACTTTCAATGAGGGGCATGCCATCACCTGAGGACACTTCCAGATGCTGGAAGGTTTTGTTATCACCTCCTTCCCCGTTCCTTGCAGTATTTATATTACTTCCAGGGTGGTCAAAGGTTTGAAGCAGGGAGGCATGTCACTGACCTCTCTCCAGAGTCACACAGAACCTTCTCCCAGGTGTTGGTTGGTCTCTGTCCCAGAAAATGGTCTCCTACAACAGCCTTCTGATTTCCACTCAGTTGAACAAGGAAGCTGATTTAATGAATAAAGACCTTCCAAATAAGTCTTATTGATGGTTTTGGAGTCTTTAAATGAAGTGAAAAGGATTAGAAATTACCAGGTTTTACTGACTGATCCTGGTAGCCTTCTTAACTGTTAATGAGGCTTATCCCCACAGCAGCTCTTCTATATGAACTGTATGAACAGAAACGCCTAGACCAGTATCTTGCCAGGACCTACAGATGAGAGCTGATTTCTTATGTATCCTTCATGTCACATGTTTTGTGGGGAAGCAAACTATTTGACCGCTTTTACTGAGCACCTACTCTGTGAATGACCTGTGCAAGCTCCAGGAGGGGGGCACAGGAATGAAACCCCGTCCCTGATCTGAGGCCATCTGTGGTAATTGGGGGTCCAGCTGGTTCTGGATTCCATGTTTCTAACTCCTTGTCCCAGGCTTGTCCCACTTTGGCACACTGTTGGCCCACTCTGCGGCATCTGACAGATCCCACAGGTTTGAGGCATACTCTAAATCCAGAGCATCCTCTCCTTATCTCAATCTCGTTCCAATCCCAGCTCCTCTTCAGCCATCTTACTGGCTGCATAACTCTGATTTGGGGCAGATGGAATCTGTGATGATCCCAGAGACAATGAGGAGCCCAGAGGAAAAAGCCAATAACTTTATATTCTCACAAAGGTGAATGCAAGCTGTTCGCGTGCAAAGGCAGAGCACTGGGGAGAATGCAGCCCTTGAAAATGGAAAGAAAATATTAAAAATTTATCCACAGCCACCCGCTCACTATCTGGAGGATTCTAATGGATGGAAAAGTGTGGTTTAATCTTAAAGCTGGAGGCTTAACTGACATGATAAACAAACAGGGAAGCAAAGGAATCTGCCTATTTACAACATCCGAGAAGGCCCATGACCTTAACTCTTGTAAATAAGAATGACAGGACGCAACCTAGATAGATAGCCTTCTGGCTTAAGAAAAAGCACTTCATGAGTTTGGCCAAGGTCCTAGTGGAAAGGAAATTGGGATCTTGCAAATTGGCACCACCAGGACCCCTTAGGACGCACGGGTGCCTAGTTCTTCATGGTCTGGGATAGGCTTTATTTTTCTTAAAGGGATCTAAATTTATTCCAGAAAATTTTGCCAAGTAGCACACTATTTTTCTACTTAGTCCTGGCACTTGTTTGTCTGAGGTTGCTAGATGGGAAGGAGAGCAGCAAATGGCGTGAGGGTAGGAAATTTCCTTCCAGCCAGCCCTGAGCATGGGTGAGGGCAGGATGACCAAACTGCATATCCACCTACAATGCTGTAGAAAGGAGAGGTTTACATTTCCCATTCCGTGGAAGGAGTAGATTCTTTGCTATATTGATGTATAAAAGGACCAAAAACAAAACAAAACAAAACAAAACAACAACAACAACAACAACAAACCCCCCCCCCAAAAAAAAACAAAAAAACCCAAGAAGTTATAATCAGGGTTTCCAAAGCCAACTATGAGAAATTTGTCACTATCCTCCATTCTCTAGACAAAATAAAAATTGACATAAAAATATTCTCATCTTTAGGAAATTTATTATTATTTATAAGAAGTACAGGTATCTTGGTAAATCTGAACTTATCTCCAAGCATAAAAATCATGAGTTAATAGTATAATAACATTGTTAAAATTTTATGTTAAAATATAGAACTGCTTTTGGCCAAGGTGGAGTGAGAAGGATCAGACTTATCCTCTGATCTGAAACTAACCCAAAAAACTCAGTCAAAATAGATAAGACAATGGTTTTCAAGGTATCAGCATTAGGCAATGAAGCACAGGGGGTCCCCTGAGCTGCACAGCAAAGGAGATGATCAGCCAATTTCCTGGAGTGACTTTTAAGGCCAGGGCATGAGACTGGGACCTGGTGGTTTCCGTAGCTTGAAAAAATGTAGAGGGCTCAGGGAGCTCAGGGCTCAGAGGTTACAAGGTAGTATAGCAGGAAAAACATCACTCCACCAAGAGAGCACTGTGGACACGTGCAGGGGGTCCCCTCAAGTTTCCAGACAAGTGCATGCCTGGGAGAAGAGTATTCAAGGCCAGGGGAAAAATTCCACTAAGGACTATAGGGAATAATTCCTGTGAACTCACAGTTCAGAATCTGTTCCTGTTCCCATCAGCCAGACTGGAAAATCTCATAATTTGTGCAGCAATGCATAGAACACCCAGAAGGGTCTTGACCTGGTAGTTGGTAAAAATTAGCTCTGGACTGATCCCTAGTTGGGACCTGCTTAACAAAACTGACAAACAAGACCCCAAACAATCAAACTCCTTCCAGCTAATATAGCTTTATTCAAGAACAAATCTTAAGAATAGTCACAGGATTAAAAAAAAAATCTACTAGCTAACAAGGAAAATTTTAAATTGTCTGGCATCTCAAAGAATTCCCAGGCATGCAAATAAGCAGGTATCTATAACCCGTAATAAGGAGAGATACAGTCAATTGAAGCCCACAAGAAATGACACAGATGATTAACAGTTATTTGTAACTACATTCCATATGTTCACAAAGTTAGCAGAATGACTGAATATATCAAGTACAAACAAAGCAGATTTTTAAAAAAGGCCTAAATAAAAATTCAAGAGATTGGAAACTCAAATGTCTCAGATGAAAAATACACAGAATGGGATTAAGAGTAGATTTAGACATGACATAAGGAAAGATTTAACATGACTGTTCGAAGCAGCATTAACCATAGTAGCCCAAAACAGGACACAGTCCCAATGTCCATCAGTCGATGAATGTAAACCAAATGTGATATGTCTGTGTGATGGAATATTGTTCAGCCAAAACCAGGAATAAAATACTGATTCATGCTTTGACATGAATGAACCTCAAAAAAAATGCATCTTCAAAGAAACCAATATAAAGGGCCACATACTCTATGATTCAATGTACATGAAATGTCTAGAACAAATGCATCCATAAAACAGAAAGTAGAGTAGTGGCTGTCAAGGGCCCTATGAGCAGAAAGTAGTCCCTAACTGACAGCCAGCAAGTAAGGAGACTCCTCGGTCCTACGACTACAATGAAGTGGTTCTACCAATAATCCGAATGCATCCGAAAGTGGACTTTTCAAGGCCCTAGCCCACGTGGCATCATGATTTCAGCCTTGTGATACTCTCAACAGAGAACCCACTCACACCACATCTGGGTGTCTGACCTACAGAACTGTGGCCAGCAGAACAAATAGGTGTTATTTTCAAAAAGAAAAAGGAAAGGAAAGCTAGCAAGTATACCATAAGAGAAATTCTCCAAAAGGAAACACACATAGAAAAATGACTGAAAGAGGGGCACCTGGGTGGCTCAGTTGGTTAAGCGACTGCCTTCGGCTCAGGTCATGATCCTGGAGACCCGGGATCGAGCCCCCACATCGGGCTCCCTGCTCGGCGGGAAGCCTGCTTCTCCCTCTCTCACTCCCCCTGCTTGTGTTCCCTCTCTGGCTGTGTTCCTCTCTGTCAAATAAATAACATCTTTTAAAAAAAAAAGTGACTGAAAGAAATAAACAGTGTCAGAGTGCCTGGGGGGCTCAGTAAAGCATCTGCCTTCAGCTGAGTTCATGATCCCTGGGTCCTGGGATCAAGTCCTGCACTGGGTCCCCTGCTTAGCGGGGAGTCTGCTTCTCCTTCTCTTTCTACCCCTCCCTCTGGCTCATGCTCTCTTTCTTTCTCAGGTCTCAAATCAATCAATCAATCAATCAATCAATCAATCATTAAAAGAAAAAAAAAAGAAAGAAATGAAGAGTGTTATGTTTGGACAGAAGCCATGATCAACTTCGAGTGACCTAAAGTCAATTGTACAATTGGAGTCCCTGAAGAGGAGGGCTTGGGCTTGAACATTTCTGAAGAAATGATGGACAGTTTTCAAATTTTATGGAAAGTGTATATCCACAGATCTAACAGATTTCAAGCACAAAACCAGATACCAAAAAAAAGATACCAAGGTATCGTGTAATCATACTGCTTAAGATCAGTGATGAAGAGAGCAGCTTTAAAAATAGCCAGAGCAGAAAAAACATGTATGCAGAGAAACAAAGACAAGGTAGCAGTCTGTTTTCACCGGACACCATTCAAACCAAGAGAGAGCGGAACAACATCTTTAAATGCTTCAGGGGGAAAAAGGCTAACCTGAATTCTGAACAAAGTGACAGTATTTAGGAGAAATGAAGGTAAATAAAAAAAGAAAGATCCCACCGCCAGAAAACCTCCAACACCAAGAAAGTCAAAGAAAAGCCTTCAGGTAGGAGAAAAGGGATACCAGATGGAAGTCTGGATCTGCATAAAGGAACAAAAAGCACTAGAAATGAGAACTGGGTAAATCTAAAAGACCTTTCTTTTTTTTTTCTTTTTTTTTTTTACTTCCCCAGGTGAAAACCTATTAAATAAAACAAATCTTATTTAAATGAATAAGTAAAATAAATTAGTAATATAAATTTAATATGTATGTTAATCTTTTTCCCTTTGAGATACATTTGTTGTTTTTGTTGTTGTTCTGTTTTCTTTTTTTTTTTTTTTTTAAGATTTTATTTATTTGACAGAGAGAAACACAGCGAGAGGGAACACAAGCAGGGGGAGTGAGTGAGGGAGAAGCAGACTTCCCGCCAAGCAGGGAGCCTGATGTGGGGCTCGATCCCAGGTCTCCAGGACCATGACCTGAATCGAAGGCAGTCGCTTAACCAACTGAGCCACCCAGGCGCCCCCGTTGTTCTGTTTTCATATTTAAAATTTAAACTTTATTTAGCTATATCTAATTTCACTTTTTGTTTTTCCAGATATTCTGATAGTTTTTATTTGCTTTTAACTTGACCTAAGTGTTGCTTAACAAATCTTTAAAATTTTTTTATTGCTGGAATATTTTTAAAAATATTTCAGCTATTAATTTCTACAAATAGTGTATCATTTAAATAATCTCTACTGTTTGTTTTTGATAAATATTACATTTTTTAGCTTGATAGCTAGCTTTTTTTCTAAATGGCAAGGGTTTATTAAAGTTACTGCACAAAACATTTTGTACTTTTGAAATTTAGTTTTCTTTTATTCTTATTTTTATTTTATTTAAATTCAAGTTAGTTAACATATAGAGTATTATTAGTTTTGGGGTAGAATTTCATGATTCATTAGTTGCATATTACACCCAGTGCTCATCACATCAAGTGCCCTCCTTAATGCCCATCCCCCATCAGCTCATCCCCCCCCCCACCTCCCCTCCAGCAACCCTCACTTTGTTCCCCATAGTTAAGAGTCTCTGGGGAGCATAGGCGGCTCAGTCAGTTAAGCTTCCGCTCAGGTCATGATATCAGGGTTCTGGGATCAAGCCCTGGGGTGGGCTCCCCACTGAGTGAGGAGTCTGCTTGTTCCTCTCCCACTCCCTCTTCCCCTCTCCCCCACTTGTACTTTCTCTCTCTCTCGCTCTCTCTTTCTCTCTCTCATACAAATAAGGATCTCTTTTTTTTTTAAAGAGTCTCTTATAGTTTGTTTCCTTCTCTGTTTTTATCTTATTTTATTTTTCCTTCCTTTACCCTATATTCATCTGTTTTGTTTCTTAAATTCTGCATATGAGTGAAATCATATGGTTTTATCTTTCTCTGATTTATTTCACTTAGCATAATACATTCTAGTTCTACCCATGTTGTTGCAAATGGCAAGATTTCATTCCTTTTTATAGCTGAGTAGTATTCCATTGTGTATATATGGACATCTGGGCTCTTTCCATATTTTGGCTATTGGGGTAATTGTTGCTATAAACATTGGGGTGCATTGCCCCTTTGAATCACTGTTTTTGTATCCATTGGATAAATATCTAGTAGTGCAATTGCTGGATCATAGGGTAGCTCTATTTTTACCTTTCTGAGGAAACTCCATACTGTTTTCCAGAGTGGCTGCTCCAATTTGCATTCCCACCAAAAGTGTAAGAGGGTTTCCCTTTCTCCACATCCTGATTTGTTAATTTTAGCCATTCGGACCAGTGTGAGGTGGTATCTCATTGTGGTTTTGATTTTTATTTCCCTGCTGAAGAGTGATGTTGAGCATTTTTTCATGTGTCTCTTAGCCATGTGTATGTCTTCCTCGGAAAAATGTCTGTTCATATCTTTTACCTCTTTCTTGCCTGAATTTTTTGCTTTATGAGTGTTGAATTTGATGAGTTCTTTATAGATTTTGGATATTAGCCTTTTGTCTGATATATCATTTGCAAATATCTTCTCCCATTTGGTAAGTTGCCTTTAGTTTTGTTGATTGTTTCCTTTGCTGTGCAGAAGTTTTTTTTTATCTTGACGAAGTTCCAAAAATTCATCTCTGCTTTTGTTCCCCTTGCCTCCAGTGATGTGTCTAGTAAGAAGTTGCTGTGGCTGAGATCAAAGAGGTGGCTGCCTGTGTTCTCCTCTAGGATTTTGATGGACCTGTCTCATGTTTAGGACTTTTCATCCATTCTGAATTTATTTTCGTGTATGGTGTAAAAAAGTGGTCCAGTTTCATTCTTCTGTGTATTGCTGTCCAGTTTTCCCAACATCATTTGTTGAAGGGATTGTCTTTTTTTCCATTGGATAGTCTTTCCTGCTTTGTTGAAGATTAGTTGACTATATAACTGAGAGTCCATTTCTGGGCTCTATTCTGTTCCGTTGATCTATGTGTCTGTTTTTGTGTCAGTACCATACTGTCTCAATGATCACAGTTTTGTAATAGAGCTTGGCGTCTGGAATTGTGATGCCTCCATTTTTGGTTTTCTTTTTCAACATTACTTTGGCTATTTGGGATCTTTTCTGGTTCCATTCAAATTTTAGAATTGTTTGTTCCAGCTCTGTGAAAAATGCTTGTATTATTTTGATAAGGATTACACTGAATGTGTACACTTCTTTGGGTTTTTTAACAATATTTTTCTTTCAATCTATGAGCATGGGATGCTTTTCCATTTCTTTGTGTCTTCCTCAATTTCTTTCATAAATGTTGTGTAGTTTTCAGAGTATAGATCTTTTACCTCCTGGGTTAGGTTTATCCCTAGGTATCTTATGGTTTTTGGTGTGGTTGTAAATGGAATTGATTCCTCGATTTCTCTTTCTGCTGATTCATTATTGGTGTATAGAAATGCAACAGACTTCTGTGCATTAGTTTTATATCCTGCAACTCTGCTGAATTCTTGTATCAGTTCTAGCAATTTTTTGGAGGAGCCTTTTGGGTTTTCTATATACAGTGTCATGTCATCCATAAAGAGTGAAAGCCTGACTTCTTCTTTGCCAATTTGGATGTCTTTTATTTCTTTTTGTTGTCTGATGGCTAAGGCTAGGACTTCTAGTACTATGACAAACAGCAGTAGTAAGAGTGGACAACTCTGTCATGTTCCTGACCTTAGAGGAAAAGCACTCAATTTTTCCCCACTGAGGGTGATATTAGCCATGGGTCTTTCATATATGGTCTTTATTATGTTGATGTATTTTCCCTCTACTCCAGCTTTATTGAGGGTTTTTTATTATGTTGAGGATGTTGTATTTTCTCAAATGCTTTTTCTGAATCTATTTAGAGGATCCTCTGGTTCTCATCCTTTCTTTCATTAATGTGATGTATCATGGTGATTGATATGTGGATGTTGAACCACCCCGGTAGCCCAGGAATAAATCCCACTTGGTGGTGGTGAATAATCTTTTTACTCTACTGTTGGGTCCAATTAGCTAATATCTTGTTGAGAATTTTGTATCCATGTTCCTAAGGGATATAGGTAAAAGACATTTTTCTTATTTAAATCTCCTAAAAAAAAACCAGCATTGATTATCCACAATGCAGTAAAGGTTTATGGTACATGTGGAAGGAAAGGATTTGATAACCACACAAATGCCAGAATGAGAGATGGAAGCATATGGTTGGAAGATTCTTACAGTTGGCGCTTGAACGACATGGGAATTAGAAGCAACAATCCCACATGCAGTTGAAAATCCACATATAACTTCTGAGTCCCCCAAAACTTAACAACTAATAGCCTACTGTTGACTAGAAGCCTATCTGATAACACAGTCCATTGATTAACACATATTTTGTATATTATATGCTTAGATACTGTATTTTACAATTAAGTAAGCTAGAGGAGAGAAAATGTAATTAAGAAAATAATACGAAAGACTGTACTGAATTCACTAAAAAAAAAAATCCTCATATAAGGGGACCCACTAAGTTCAGCCCATTTTGTCCAAGGGTCAACTGTAAACTACATGTGAAGTGATAAAATATTGTTTCAAGCCAGAATGTGAAAAGTTAAATATAGAAACTATGAAGCCTAAAGCAACCATTAAAATAACCCAATAAGATACAGAGAACTAATACATCAATAAGAGGAAGAAATGGAATCATAATAATTAGTTAATATAAAAGAAGGCAATAAAATAGGGAAATAAGAAAAAAGAACATGTGAGTTGGATAGAAAATAATAGGAAGGTGGTAGACTTCATCCCAATCAAATCAATAACATAATATGTACATCAAAGGCAGAGCTTTCAGATTGGAGAGGAATACAAGAGCCAATTACATGCTGTAAGAAACCGCCCTATATATAAAGAAGAAAAACAGATGAAAAGGAAGAATATGGAAGGAGATATGCCATGCTGAACTAATGGAAAACTGGAGTGTACAACAAATACTGAATAAAGCAGATTTCAGTGAAAAGAATATTAACAGGAATAAAGAGAGTCATTTCCTAATGGTAAAGTGGGCAATTCATCAAAATGATAAACAATCCTAAATGTTTATGTACGTAACAGCCGAGCTTCAGAACACAAGAAGCAGATGATGATAGAACCGAAAGGAGAAACAGACAAGTCCACAATTACGCTCTGAAATTTCAACAGCTCTCTTTCCATTTTGAATAGAACCTGTAGACAGAAAATCATTAAGGATATAGAACACTTGAACTATGCCATCAGCCAACTTGACCCATGGCTTCTGTAGAATGTTTCACACAGATAGAGCAGAATAGACATTTTTCTTAAGTAAGTACGAATCATTTACCAAGAAAGACTTGTTGTGACTCATAAAACATGTCTCAATAAATTTAAAAGGATTCAAGTCATCCAAGTATGTTCTCTAACCACAGTGGAATTAAATTATAAATAAAATCAGAAAGTTCACTGCAAAGTCCCAGATATCTGAAAATGTAATTCGAAATAAGTATGAGTAAAGAAGAGATCATAAAAGGAAATTCGAAAACAGTTTTAATCCGATGAAGATAAAACCTAATATATCAAAATCTGTGGACTAGAGCTAAAGCAGCGAATAAACTGAAAATTTTCTGTACTAAATACACACATTAGAAAAGAAGGAAGATGTCAAACTAATGATAATCAGCTAGTTAAACTCAGTAGAAGCCAAGTAAGAGAAATCATAAAGATCAGAGTAGAAATAAGTTGCATGTTACTCTGCAAAAAAAAGAGGAAGAAATTCAAGCCACACCTCACTCTGTGTACAAAAATTAACTGAAATGGATCACAGACTTAAATATAAAGCCTAGAACTTTTAAAAATATTTTATTTATTTATTTGAGAGAGAGAGAGAGTGAGTGAGAGAGAGCATGAGAGGGGAGAAGGTCAGAGGGAGAAGCAGACTCCCCCGCAGAGCTGGGAGCCCAATGTGGGGCTCGATCCTGGACTCCAGGATCATGACCTGAGCTGAAGGCAGTGGCTTAACCAACTGAACCACCCAGGTGTACCAAGCCTAGAACTTTAAATCTTTTATTATATATATATATATATATATATATATATATATATATAATACACACACATATGTATTTTTATATATGTATTTTTTAATTTTATTAGAGAGAGAGAGAGCAAGAGAGATCACAGAGGGAGTAGGATAAGCAAACTCCCCGCTAAGCAGGGAGCCCAAAGCAGGGCTCAAACTCACAACCCTGAGATCATTACCAGAGCTGAAATCAAGCCGATGCTTAACCGACTTAGCCACCCAGGCACCCCTTAAAGAGATATTTTGTCCAAGAACATATACAGATGTCAAATAAATATAAAAAGATCAACATCATAACACCATTAGTTATTAGGAAAATGCAAGTTAAAACTACAGGAAATACCACTTCATACCTATTACAATGCCTTTAATGAAAAAGACTGGCCATACCAAGTACTGGCAAAAACAGGGAGGAACTCGATCTTTCACACACAACTCTTGGGGATATAAAATGGTACAACCACCTTGGAAAACAGTCTGGAAAATATTTTAACATTTTTAAAAGGTTAAACAAATAACTACTCTATGACTCAGGCATTCCTCTCCTAGATATTAACCAAGAGAAATGAAAGCAGATGTCCATATCAAAATGGACATGCAGAGCAGCTTTATTTACAATAGCCAAATCCTTGGGGTAGGAGCCCAAAGGTGCATTGATAGGTCAATGGGTAAACTGTGATATCTGCACACTGAAATTTTATTCACCAATAAAAAGGAATGGACTACTCAAAGTAATCATGCTGAATAAAAGAATCCAGAGAAAAGTAGAGTACATACTACATGATTCCATTATAGAACACTTTAGAAAATGTAATCTATAGACACAGAATGGAGGGGGCTTGGGGGTGTCGGCAGGTAGGAGGGTAGGATTACGTAGGAGCACCAGGATACCTTCCAGGACGACAGATGTGTCTGCTGTCTGGATTGTGGTGATGGGCTGTCATGTGTCTATGTGCCAAAATGTATCAAATTTATGCTTTACAAATGTGTGGTTTCATATTTATTATTTATACCACAAGAAAGACACTTTAAAACTGTAACACTGCACACTTCCTCTTGCTTAATATTTACTTGGAATAAATATGTCTTGTTCAATATGTCTTTCTGTATTCTTACGTTTTAGGTGTGTCCTTTGTAAGCAGTCTAAAGCAAGATTTTATAGCATACAATATGCATTTAATAAATATTTTTGACTTTTCAATAAGTGAATGAAGCCTGGCAATCTAAATCTTTGATTCAGTCTAGAGAATTTAGTTCATGTACATTCATTATAACATCTCTAAACTCATTTCTAAGATCTTATTCTAGTCTCTCAATTTCCCCCCCTCCCTCCCTCCCTTCCTTTTATCCTTCTCTCTTTTTTCTTTTTCCTTTCTCCCCTTTTGTCCTTCAACTTTCATTGACTGAAATTCTCTTTTTACCCCCCATTCCAACTTTTCCCTTCCACTGGTTCAGAACTATATGCTCTATTTTATTGATCGTCCTAGAAATTTTAACACATATAGTTTGACTTAACAAAGTCTAAAATTACCCAATACCTTTACTCTCTCAGACAGACCCCTACTCATGGTGGCTTATATCCTTGAGTGTGTAACGATGTTACATTTTATTCTGTATGTGTTCACGAGTGCTACGGCATGTTAAGCTGAATTTTCACACTACAGTGGTTAGCATGGACTCCAGCTCTTAGATTGAGGCAGGGCAGATTGGGGGTGAGGAATCCCTAAAGGAGAACATGTCTCTCTTCCCTACCTTCTCTCAGAGCCAAAGATACAAGAGGCTAGGCTCCTCCTGTGGGTGTTTTCTTTTTCTACCTGCTTCATCCGGGAGGGCGTGGCCCTTCAGGAATTCCAGTTTTATGCAAGGTCTGCCCCTCCGACCCCCCACGCTTTCAGGTGCACACTTGTCTCCTGACCCTCTCACATATGGCTTGGGTTTCTTTCCTGTACATTTTCTTGTACATTAACTAGAAATATTAGCTAGTTCTCTATTCTGCAAACTTTCTGGTTAATAGAGGAGCGGCTAAGAAGGCAGCTGTGGGATTCAGAGTGGCTGGGATCAAATTGACGCTCTTACTTCTTATTTCCTGTGACTCTGGGCAAATTAATGAAAACCTCTGTACCTCGATGTCCTCACATGTAAAGGGAGAGACAGTAATCCTGCCTGTCCCAGTCCCTGCAGGTATTAAATGAATCACTATGTTTAAAAAACATAGAAGAGTACCTGGTATCCTGGGCTTCAGTAAGAACTCAAACTGTAGCTATTACTGCTACAATTTTTGTGCTTCAAGAAAACATTCTGAGGTTATATTGCTTCTGTTCTACAAAGGGGTTAATGCCTCACAATGGGAACTTTCATGATATTAACGATTTTCAACTCTCAAGTGATGTTACCCAGCTTATTCATATCTGAAGGTAAATAAATGCTTTCCTCATTGACGAAATCACAATATTTGATATCTGTTGCTTTTCTATTTTTCTTCTCTTTAGAAAATATTATCTTTGGAGGTTAGATCTTCAAAGTCTGCTTTTCAATTATAAACTATTTCTACACGCTGTTGGAATAAGAGATACTCCTATGTGAGAAAATTCTACCACTTAAAAGTAGCACGGTAACATTTCAATTTTTTTTTTTTTAATAAAATGATGCTGACAGCTGAATCATTTCCTCTTGAGTCGGAACACATCAGTGTAGGTACGTCAAGCTCTCTGGAGCCTATCCCACATAGCACACGGGCCGGCACTGCTCCCTTAATGGCGTGTGAACCCAATAGATTACAAGTCCAAGCCTTCCCCCCAAATGACACCGATCACATTTCTTAAATACCTGGTGAATGAAGCTTGGTGGCTGAAGCCACGGCTCTCTTAGGAGATGAAACAGCAGGTTTATTAACATCTTGATCTTTCTGTACTTCCTTCTTTGACCCTAGACAGAGTTTAAAAAGAGAAAAAGAAGGAAAGAGAGCTCGTTATGATGGAAACAGTAACATAAGTTGTTTGTGGAAAGGGAGGCTTCACAATAGGCAAAGGGAACAAGATACTATTTGGCTGATTTGTTACTATGGTCACCACCCCCTGTGCTCCAGGAATGACACAGTCACTTCGAGCAAAGGGAATTTTGTTGTAGTGGTCAGGGGAACCGGCATATTGCTGCCTCTGATGTGATGAAAAACAGCCCTGTCTCTGGAGGTCACCGCACCCCAGTGACTCTAACAAACTATCTTGAAATTAACGTTGTAGCATTTTCAGCCACCAACTCAGCCCACCCACCTCTTCCTGCCGCAACACGTTTTCACAAGACAGAGATGGAAGCTGGAGCCAAACGCAGCTGCTAATGACTTTGGCATCCCTGAGACCCGAGTCGCAGGGGACATGGTCTGCCTCTAATTAATTTCCACGCAGCTGGGCCACGGAAGTGACCCGGAGAGCCCCTGAGCTCTCTGGGCTGCAGCTGAGCCTTCGTCGATCTTGCTGGCAGAGGTGGTCTCGGCAGAACGCGATAACCTGAGCGCAAGCAGTAACTACGAACAGCATGTCTTATGTCCGGGGGCACAGTGCCCTTTCCCTGTATATGGGGCCACAGACACCCACCTTCACATCACCTTCATCAGAAAGGCCAGAGACCATGGATGGAGTAGAGAAATAACCAAGACCTGGATGTACCCTGACCTGCCTCCACTTCAGCGCAATTTATTACTTCATTTTAACAGTAAAGCTTGGGGATGGTTCCTGAGATACAGAACACGTCCTAGTTCCCACTCCCTGACGTCCGTGACCTCACTTCTCTTCCAGAGCTAACTGCTGGTGGTGATTTGGGGGTTATTCTTCAAGATCTCTTTCTAGGCACTTACAAATGTTATCTACACATATATAAACACAGCTGTTGGTCAGCTACATGAATCAAATATTGTAATTTCTTTTTACCTACCCACATTTTTAAAGATCTTTTTCCTATCAGTTTATTTATAGAACTTTTAAAAGTGCCACATATGAATAGGCAAAAAAATGCACCGTAATTTATTTCCCCACCATGCTATTGATGAACATTTAGATGGTTTGCAAGTTTTAGCTATTGAGATCGCTACGTGCGTTGCAATACACATTCTTCTACTTGTTTCTGCGCACACAGGGACCAGTATCTTTACAGAAAAAATGCACAGAAGTTGTTTTTGCTGGATTAAGAGTCTGCTCATTAGCTGTATTGCTAGACACAGTCCAGCTCTCTTCCACAAGGAGCTACTAATTGATGCTTCCAGACAGTAGTGCATGAGGATAACTTTTTCCTGACGTTAAAGTCTCAATCATTTTCATTTTTGCCAGACACTTAGAGTCTTTTCATATTGGTCATGTGCATTTCTTTGTTTGAAAATAGCCTAATTAAATCCTCTGCCAATTTTTCTTACTGAGAGATTAAGAACCTTTCATTTATTCTGGATATTTATCTTTGCCTGCTATATAAATGATATTTTCCAGCCTTTCAATTTTTAAAACTTATTTATATTATATTTCATTGCACCATGATTTTAAATTTTAATATGTTCAAATATATCAATTTTTCCCTTTATATAAAAGCACCGTTATAGCTGCTTTATATGGTTGTGTACAGGCACATGTAGGTGCGTGTATGGATATATGATGGTGGGGAGAGATTATTCTAGGAGAGAGAGGCGGGTAGTTGGATCCTTGTCTTTCATTCTTTTCTGGCCTGACTGGGCTCCCACTTGTCCCGCACCATCAGACCTGCCTCTTCACATCTCAATAAGTGGTGCCATCATTCACTCACTGTGCTCAGGCCCCAACACTAGGGTCATCTTGTTTGTGTCTTTGCTCCCCGTCCCCCTAGGTCCATTAGTATCTTTGTTGGTTCTCCTCTAAGTACATCCCAGGGCTGCCCCCTTGCCTCCCCTCTGCTGAGACCAAGGCCACCACTTCCTTCTCCTCCCCCACTAGAGCCTCCTACCCGATCTACTGTTCCTACTCTTGTCCTCTGAGGCTTATTCTCCCATAGAAGCAGAAGAATTGTTTCAAATCTAAGTTACAACAAGTGATTCCCAATCTCGAAACCCTCTGATCACCTCTCCAGATACTCAGAATGAACTGTAAACTCCTTGTCACATCTGTGAGGCCCTAGAGACCAGCTCTAGCCAATAGAAATAGAAAATGAGCTGCTAATGTCATTTAAAATTTCCTAGTAACATTTAAAAAGTAAAAAGCATAGTGAAATTAATTGTAATAACATTTTTTTATTTCACCCAACATACTCAGTATCACGCCAACATCTGGCACGGACCACATTTGGAGTTCTCAACAATGGCCCCTGAGCCACCGGCCACCATACCGACCATCACAGCCCCAGATGATCTGCTCTCCTGCCTACGTCACAGACACACTGTGGTGGCTAACTTTATGTGTCCACTGGACTGGGCCATGGGGGTGGGGTGCAGACGTCTGGTCAAACATTATTCTGGCTGTTTCTAGATTAGATTAAATTTAAATGGTAGGCGGAGGAAAGTTAACTGCCTTCCCCAGGGGGAGTCCTATGATCTGTTGCAGAACAAAAGGCTGACTAAGAAGAAATGTCACGTGCCTGACCAGTTGAGCTGGGACATCAACCTTCTGCCCTCAGACTGGAACTTATACCATCGACTCTCTCGGGTCTCTGACTCGCCAGCTGCAGACCTGGGGACTTCGCATTCTCCATAAACATGTGAGCCAATGCCTCGTAAAAAATCTTTTTGTATATATAAAGTATTTACTTATAATAACAAATTTTGTTATATAATGCATAAATTATATATGTTATATATTTTCTATATATTCTGTCTCTATATAAAATGCACATGTATGCATATCCTATAGGTTCAGTTTCTCTGGAGAGCTCTAAAACACGTGGCCTCACCCTGCCCCTGCTCACGCCCTCCAGCCATACTACAGTGCCCCTGAGCCGAAGCCACGCCTCCTTCCATTCTCCATTCAGCTCTGTTTAGCTGGAGTTCCTTCTGCACAGAACATGTTTCCCCAAGACCTTGAGCACGATTCATGCATCCATTCATTCAGGTCTCTGCACAAATGATAATCGTCAGAGAGGCTGTGCCTCATTCTACCAGTGAAACAGCCCTCCTGCCTGCCGCCTGCCACTGTCACCTTCATTTGCTTCATTACTCTTCGTGGTGTGTGTCATACCCAAAACACACGATATCCTCCTCTGTTTATTGTCTGTCTTCCTCACTGGATCGTGAGTACCAACCAAAGGGCCACGGTCATCCCAGCCCAGTGTGGTCATTCAGTCAATTCTGCCTCCTGTCCCCTCCCTCCCACCGGGCTTCTTTCAAGATGTCCTGTCCAGGCACTTCAGGGATTACAGAAGGCTGGAACCTGGGTCCTGAAAGCCACCACTTCATCCACCGAAACCAGACCCACCCTTCAGAGAACCCCATCTATGGCTCACTTCACTCCTTCTGCTCAGGTTTTTGGTATCAACAAATATGGAAAAGTACTGAGACTCATGGGAGCTGAAATGTTACAAGCTAAAAGTCTGCCTTAAACACATTACTACAGAAGGAAATGAAACATGAATATTCAGTGTTTCAGTATTTTTCATTCAGCCTTCCTGGAGTGCAGTTTAGCTGCTTCTATCAAAAATTTAAATATTATTGATATACTTGACCCAGCAGTTGTGCTCCTAGAGATCTCTCTTTGGAACCTCGGAGTATTACCTTCCATGGTTATCGGAGTTTTGCAGTGGTGCTTACGGGAAACGCTTATATGCAATGAGACTTCATACATCATTCACGATAATAAAGGAGAGTAAATCATCAAAATGCACACTGGGAAATGGTTAAATAAATTGTGGTATATCCTTACAATGTACTTTTATGCAGCCATTAAGAGGAATGAAGCAGCTCTATATTATACCAGTATGGAAGATGTCCACGATAAATAAGAGAGCTAGTTGTTGAATTCTACGCATGGTATTATTCCATTTTTATAACACAAAATGTTATCTGTATTATACTTTATATAAGAAGATTTGAAAGAAAGGCACCAAGTTGTTAATAGTGGTTACCTCTGAGCAGCACAATTGGGGGGATATTACTTTTTATTTTACCTTTTATGATGGCCACATCTTACTTTTATAATAAGAAATAAACTATAAATGGAGTGAAACCAAAACCAAAATGAAAATAATTTGTCTGCTCCGTGAAAGGATGAGGAGAGGAAACCAGCCTAATGCAACCAAGTCTATAAGAACAACTTTGATGGAAGGTTTCATGGTCCCTCCCCCAGGAACACAGTGCTACCTAGAAAACTCCTGCATGGCTCTGGGAATCCTTGATGGTACAGAAAATTACAGCAATTAGTCAAGGCTTTCAGTACTCTTTGCAGCTTTCTTGCAATCCAGACTCAGCCTTAATGATTTTGAAGTATACCATGAGCTTTCACCTAAAACTGTAAGATGCCTGAGGATCGAGGAATGCCAGAGTGCGCTCTGGTCTTATTATTTTCCTCCTGTCCCTCTGGACAGTGTCTCTCTCCTCTGCGGCTTCCTTCTTTGCCTGCACCAGAGTAAAGCGGCTCCAGGGTTCTGTCTCAGCTTTCTCCCACCCCCTCTTCTGGATGCTCCTGGTTGCTAAGCAGGCTTGCACCCCCAAGTTGCACATGCGGCTGACCATAAACTCTGTCATTTCCAATCCGGACGGGCCTAGACATCTTTCCTGAGATCCAGAGCTGTTTTTAGCTGCCAACTAGATATGGTACCACAACCTACTAGACGGTCAGATCACCATGTCCCAACTGGAATGAATTTTCTTCTTCTTAAATAACTCCTCTTCCTAGATTGTCTTTTCTGGTCAGTCATTCCCCTGGTCACTGAAACCAGAAGCCAGCAAGTCTATGCTCCTGCATCTGATCAGCCACTACTTTTCTACCTGGTAAAGCAGCTCCTGAATCAGCCCCTGGCCCCATTCCCACTTTTTACTCTAGCTCAGTTCTCACCATTTCTCACTAGGACCGCTGGAAAGATCTAAGTGGTTTCTCGGTCCCTTGTCTTACCTTCTTCATGTTTACCTGACTCATCTCTCTTACCAGTGCCAGGATGAACTTTCTTAATCATGAACCAGATCACATGATTTTCCTTTTAAGCCTTTCTAAAGCTTTCTATGGCCTTCGGTAGCAAGTCCCAACTTGATGGCATGAGGTACGCCATCTCCGGGGTCCTGCTTCCTGCCACGGGCCCCCGCAGTGACAGCAGTCTCCATGTGACATCCTATCTTCACCTGGGCTGTTGTCTTAGGCTGGGCAGCTCTATCTCTCCTTTGTCAGCTTTGGCCCACTCCTGACCATCCTCAGATTCAGCTCACGTCACTGAAGGCTTCTGTATTATTCCCTGTTGCCACTGGGACAGATGACCATAAATGAGTGGTTGAAAACAACAGAAATGTCTTCTCTTACACTTCTGGGAGGCCAGAAACATGGAGTCAGTCTCACTGGACTAAAGTCAATGTGCCAGCAGGGCTGATTCTTTCTGGAAGTTTCAGGGAAAAATCTGTTTCTTTGCCTTTTTTAGCATCTGGTGTTCTTTCGTGTGTAGCTGCCTCAACCATCTTCAAGGTATATCACTCCAATCTCTGCTTCTGTCCTCACATCTCCTCTATCCTGCCTTCTGCTTATAAGGACCCTTGTGATTACACTGGGTCCATCCAGCTAATTCAGAATGATTTCCCCATCTCATGACCCTTCGCTTAAGCACAGTTGCAAAGCCCCAGTGGCCATGGAAGGTCATGATCAGCAGCTCCAGTGATTAGGGCATTATTTAACCTAGGATAATACCTTCTGTGTCTAACTGAATGAATAAAGGAGGAAACTCTTTAACTCACCGAAAACACACTAATTTCTTGGTCCTGCCTAGTCTCCTGATCCCCATCACTTATTTACGAAGCTTTTCCTAATTTCCCCAACTCCTCTTAAATATTTGTCTTTCCTTAAACCCTGCTCAGCCTTCCGTGTTTTCTCTCCCCTAGTGCAGGCTATGTAACTCTAGAGGTCATCTCTTGCCTGGCCTCTTTTAAAGCACCCATGATCACATGGGGGGACTAACTCTTCGTTCATCATGAGCCACATGATGTGTGCATGTGGGTGTGTGTGTGTGGGGAGGCTGACACACCTGGATCTGGAGGTGGGCCTCTGACCCAGGCCTGCCCAGTCACAGCCCTGTATCAAGTGGGAGTGATAGAGCATCCCGGTTTGAGAAGGAAAAAAAAAATCCAGATTGGGATAATGAGAGCCTTTAACTTACAAATTTTGCTGGAATTACTAGAAAAGAATTCTTCTTCTGATAGATGCCTGAACTGGTGGGATATAAGCCTGGTCTGCCCTTGACCATCTCTGACTCCATTTAGGAAGCACCTTTGTGAAGCAGCAGCCAAGAGAGGGGAACATAGGGACAGGAGGCAAAAAACAAAAACAAAACAAAACAAAAAAACCCAAAACAACAACAAAAGAAACCCATTCACGATGTCACTGTTTAAGGACCTGGGCACAGCCTTACCTCACATTAGCTGTATCACCTGAACTTTCCAGTTATGTGAGCCCAACTCCTTCTGGCCTTTTGCTTCTTTTTTGCCTTAAGCCAGTTTAATTAAGTTTTTGTGACCTGCAACTAGACAAGGCCTGAGAAGGTCAGCTAAAGAAAACAGCTCCTTACCAGATAAATATACATACTCATCTCTTACGGGTTCATAATTGGTCAAAGCTACGTCTTGTGTACGTCAGTGTACTTTTGCCCCTGGAGATTCAGAGCTATGTAAAAGAATGTATGGGGGCGCCTGGGTGGCTCAGCTGGTTGGGCGACTGCCTTCAGCTCAGGTCATGATCCTGGAGACCCAGGATCGAGTCCCACATCGGGCTCCCTGCTCGGCGGGAAGCCTGCTTCTCCCTCTCTCACTCCCCCTGCTTGTGTTCCTCTCTGGCTGTGTTTCTCTCTGTCAAATAAATAAATAAAATCTTTTTTAAAAAAAAAAAAAAGACTGTATGTACATAAAATCCAAAGCCCTCTTGGTGGAAGGAAAAAGGTGCTGGGAGGGGGAAGCAATGCCAGTCTCATTGGAGTCAAAGGGTAAGATCATAGTTTTGATTTGAAATCTGGTTACTGATCATATTTACTCCACTGCAGACAAATACTATACGTTCAAATGGTCCTAAAGTGTTAACACCATACATAAAGCTGCAAAAAGCCTCCCAGAGGTCTAAGTTGAAGGGTTGTACCTGACAATCCATACAGTTGCTCAGGGAAATAACAAAAGAATACTGTAAGAGCTCAGTTTCTCATGGTCACACGAGTGACTATCACGCTGCTGGGAGAAGACCCATTTTGTGTTTTATTCCTGGACTGGACATCATAGAAGTAACTAACACCCCATTCATCGTGGGTGCTTAAGGCAGAGACCACTTGCTGGGTGGCCTGGGAGGCGCGACAGTATGAGGGAAGCTGCCCGGTCACGAATGACGGGCTTGCTCTGAGAGCAAGGCTGATATCTTAACATCAAAATATAGTAACAAATGACAGTGGGTCATTCAGGGTTCTGAGCCCCTCGAAATGGGGAAACAATAGGTTTAAGATAATCAGTAGAAGAATGCTATATACGTTTTTCATAAAACTAAATAAGCTTGTCGAAAAAAACCAAAGGGAATTTTTATAGGCTCTGAAGCTCACACATAACAGACCATGTGTGCACCTGAGTCGATTTCAGTATAAGTAAGGAGAGGTAGGAAACAAAAAAGGATAAAGAAATAAACACAGGGGCGCCTGCATGGCTCAGTTGGTTAAGTGACTGCCTTCGGCTCAGGTCGTGATCCTGGAGTACCAGGATGAAGCCTCGCATCGGGCTCCCTGCTCAGAGGGGAAGCCTGCTTCTCCCTCTCTCACTCCCCCTGCTTGTGTTCCCTCTCTAGCTGTGTTTCTCTCTGTCAAATAAATAAATAAAATCTTAAAAAAAAAAAGAAATAAACACAGCAATAGACTGTATCCCCTACTGTCTAACCTTCACATACTATGCCCCTGTCAAAGCTGAGGTAATAGGGCTGAATCTTTCCTGGCCCTACAGACCCACTCCGAGACGAGGAACATGAAAAACCATGGAAGGAAGGTGAAGAGGAACCAGAAGAAAAATGAAATGCAAATGTGGCAACAATGCAAGTAATTATTATTATGCCAGTGTAACTGAAAAGAGGTAAATAGGGAAAAAATGAATGTGTAATGAGGGAGCAGAGATTCTGCTATCACTTGGATATCAGAGAAATGGAACACGGGAACATTTCAAGGGAATATTTATAGAGTTTGAATAGAAGGAAGCATGGAGACATTAGATAGGAATATATAACATAATATATCCCCCTCCCCAGCCCCAATATACTCTTACTCATTCATTATTAAGCACCAACTATGCATCAGGCACTGTTCCAGTGAAAGACAGTTGTATGAGCTGTCATGGAGGTTGCAGTTTGGTTGAATGTATATATTTGTGTTTATAAATGCTGGGAACTAGCTTGCAGTTGTTTCTGTGTATATTATCTCACTTTATTCCACTTCTGAACTCTGTTGCTATTGCTACTGGTATCATTACTTTGCAAATGAAGAAAGTGAAGGTATGGAAGCTGTGACATATCCACCCTTACCAGTACGTGGCTGAGCCAAGCTCTGAACCCGTGGCTTCCTGCAGTCATTTTAACCTGCATTTCATTGCAATGTTCCCAGTGAGTCCTGAGACATAAAGAACCCTATGGCCTGCTGCTTTAGGTACTCAGAGAAGCACAACAAATCCAGGTGAGTGTGACCCCGTATGAGAGTCCAAAGGATAGTAGGATGGGGCCTAGGTGAGACCATTCAGAATGGAGTCAGGGCAGAGGGCAGGAGTATGCAGATGTTTAAGGTCTTCTATTTGGGGTAAGGACTAAGAGACCAGAGAACAGCTCAAGACATTTGCTTTCTAAAGGCAAGTGAATCCCTACCTCCTTTCTACCCATGACCCAGCCTTCCTCTCTCTGACCCTCAGTAAATAATTACTGACCCTTCTTACCCTCTGGTAAATAATTCCCTTCTTCCACGTTCATCTTCACTCAAACTTCTCAAATGGTCGCCACTTTTCTTATCCTCCTCACCCAATTTATCTTTGACTCCAGAGGTTCCCTTAAAACTATCTAAGACCCCATCGGAACCAGAAGTCTCCGTGCTCATGTGAGAACCCTTTTCCTTTGATGTTCTAATGTTCTGGCTGGTCTACGTTAACACTGGTCCCCGTTGTCACCCAGAGCAAGGTCACTGTCCCTCACGTACCCCCAAGTATGGACTTCCTGTTTACCTGAGGTCCAGCCATCACCCTAGAAACATCAAGGTTCTCATGCATAACTCATCTGACATCCCAGCCTTTCATTCCTTAGACATCTGCTACTTCTTCCAGGCACCTTTAATCAGGACTCCTGGGCATCACCTTGGCCCTTGTCATCAACTAGAACTTCACCTCTGCAACTCACATACTCCACTTTTGGAACAAAACCTTCTCACCTCCAGCAATCTCACTATGTTCCTGCCACTCCATCAGTTCATTTCTCTAATCTAGACTATGAATCCTTTTACCCCCAAACTACAAGGCTCTTCCTGTCTTCACCTCCTTTCCTAACGAATCTGAAGTTGATCCCATGTCCTTCACTTCTACTGTCCTCTTCTCCACACTCCTACTCTACTATCAGAAACCACCATGGTCACAGCTACCTGCAGAACCCACCCTTAGCCTAACCTAGTTGTCACCTTTCACTAGTCCAGCTAGAAGACACAAGGACACGGATCAAATTTCCAGTCACCAGCTATAAACTGCAGCCTTAACACAGGCCAGTGATTCTACTTTTTCTCTATCTTTTGCATTCATCTTTTTAACCTATTTTTTAAAACCCCAAAGTTTGACATCTGAACCTTTCTAAAAGATCACTGCACAGGCCTTAAAGAAAACCTAGCAGTATCCCACCTCCATATGCCCAATTCATACTTCACTTTCAATTTTTTCATCTGTTTTTCCTAGTATTTATCTCCATGTAGCCAGGTAACAGGGTTATACTGCTATGTCTTGATATTTACATTTCGGACATCTTTTAATATCTTCCTAGTACAGAATATAGCATTTTTCCTCCTCATATGCTTGCTTCTACACCACCTCCCTCATCAATACAGTTGTACGATAATCTCTAAGTTAAAATTCACGGTTCATGTTGTTTCAGTTACATAAATATTATTCACAAGTGAGCAGTTTTTTTTATTCGTATGCCTCTTTGTTTTCCCTGGATTTAACAGCTGCCTTACTTTTTGCTTGCTTAGATTTCTAGATATATCTTGCTAATTCTTCACCAAAACACTATATGAGAGCACAATTCTCTTCTCACCATCATGTAAAAGGTTCCACTTTCTTTTCTTGGGACCCTCAATTCTCCATTTTGTTCTGGATTGGTAACTTCTATGACTGTTGTAGGGGTGTCATCCTAAAACCTCCCTTCATCATCATTCTTGGAAATTTCCTTTGCCTCTTTCCTACATGAGGTCCTTCTTTTTTTGGACCTCATGTCTTCCTTTTTCTTGGTCTGCTTCCTTACTCTGGTAGAGCACATTTTGTTTTTGAGGTTCCAGAGAAATGTACATAGGAGGTAAATTATCTGACATCATCCATGACTGAAAATGTCTTTGTATAATTGATTGGCTTAATCCAGAATTCTAATATGGTAATCATTTCCCTCCCAGAACTATGAAGGCATTTCTCAGTCAGCTTATAGGGCAGCTATTGAGGGGTATGATGCCATTATAATTTCAAGCTTTTGTATGTGATCTGCTTGCTCTCTTGGGAAGCTCTTGGTGCCTCTTGTTTTTCCTGGTATCGGACAATTTACATCCTGGTGTGTGTCTTTCTGCATTAATTACACTGGGCACTTGGTAGCTTCTTTTAGTCTGCAAACCATCATCCTAGGAGTTCTGGGAAATTTCTTGAAGTGTTACTTTGGCAATTTCCTCCCTTCTGACTTCTCTGTTTCCTTTTTCATGGAACTTGTATTATTTGTACTCCAAATTTATATCTATCCTTTGATCAATCAATAGCTTGAAGTACATACACACATATATAAATATCCATCCTATATATAAATGTCTCTTTTGGGATGTTGCCCATGCACATGATAATACACCCAAAACCGAACTTGCTATGTGACAAAACTTCTCAGTCCTGCCTTCTCTCAGTAAATGTGTTTTAGGGTTAAATCAGAAATGTTGCTTTCATCCTCACTTCCTCTCTTTTCCTCACTTCTTCACATGTAATAAAATGCCAAATCCTGTGAAATATAACCACTTATGTCTCTCTTAAATTTAGTCCACTTCTGTTTTCATAGTTACTGCAACTTCATTCAGACTAGTGTCACTTCTCTTGTGGAATTCTGAAGCAGCCTCCTTCAGCCTCTTGTCTCCAGTTAGCTGTGTTCCAACTTATCCTTCAGATCTCAACCTAGAGGTCTCTGGATACTGCCACCATGCTCTGTAGCTACAACTTTATTATAGTCTAGACCTTCTACCTGTCTATATTCCCCACCAGACAACACATTAGCAGAGAACTGCCCACTCGGTAAACATTCATAAACAAATGAGTTGGTTATTATTACTAACTAATTATGTTCTTCCTCTGTGGGAAATGAAATCAACCTTCAGATTTGATGGATTCCTGACATTTTGAAATCTCTTCTTATTTTCTTCTTATTTCTCCTCCTGTACTTCTTTCTCCCTACATAATAAACAGGCAGGCCCTAAGTGAGTAATGAGAAATCACTTTACACACCACTAGAAATGAAATGAGGAAAGCTCTGAATATGATGGATTTGTGGGAAAAAAATAACCAGCTCTCCTGGGGAATCAAGACACTGTATGATCTATTAGGTACTGAGAAAATGTGAATAAGTGAGTTGTGGTGGGAAAAATACTTTGTATTTTTGAAATGATACAAACAGAGATTAGGGTTTTATTCACTGGGGCAGTTTTAGTGAGGTAAGCCTAAATGAAAGAAATGGTCTGGATTATCTGTCTCATTTGACCTGATGATTTACTTTCACATTAATTTGAAAGCATAATAAAATTGTGCTTTTCAAAGCTAACATTTTCCGCACATAAATAAAAATCCCTAGCATGGCCTAGTTTGTATTACATAAGTACCCTCATGTTAGTATTCTGCTGTTTTACTCTGCAGGCTGCATCAGCCCTTTCTTATTTTCTGAACTATTTAGTCCTTAAGAGGTTCTTCACATTCCTTTATTCATTCATCATATATTTATTGGGTGGCCCCACCATACTTTATATGGTGTTAGCTGCTGCAGATTCCAAGGTGAAAAGACAAAATCCTTCCTCTGAAAGTCACCAATTAGTGGGACATGTAAATAAGTAATGACAAGAGAACGTAGCAAGCACCAGGCTGGAGGCCTGAGTAAAGATTTCTCTCTGGGAGCTCCAAGGAGAAGCCAGGTAGTGCTTCCCCAAAGAAGGTTACTCTTGAGCTGAGATGTGACATATGCAGAAGAATTGCCAGGAGGGAAAGGGCACAATGAGGATGGGGATCACTTGCAAAGATACAAGGAGAATGGGGCCAGCACACTTGGGGCAGGTAGTGTGGAGTATGAGACTGGAAGGTCTACTTCTTGGGTCCAGCCTACCTGGTCTCTGGCCCTGCCAGTATCTCCCACATCACGAACAAGAGGAACATTCTCACTGTTTCTCTCCAGCATTTCCAAATTCCCCTGAAAATCCAATGCAGGGCTAAAAAAAGTACGACTGTTCAGTTAAATACTTAATATGCTACATATGTACTTGTGTCCCTTTTTATAAATGTGAAATTATAAATGAGATTGAGGTTCCAGTGAACCACCATTGGAATGAACTCCATTCCAATGAATGGAATGATGGCTAGTGACAAAAACAAAGTAAACAGTAAGTTAAACGGTTATTGGCTACTACCGCATGGAGTAGAAGTTTTCTGGCTAAGGTGACAGATCAAGACTCAGTCATCACATGTAAATAAATATTTAATATGTTACTTATATACTTATGAAATGAGACATGTTCATTGTAGAAAAATGAGAAGATACTCTTTTTCTTCATTTCTGCCATTTCCTCACATGGCAATAATCCCTATGAACCCGTTGAAATGCATTATTTCAGACCACATCAAGTGTGTATATATTTTTTCTTAATAATATAATACAGTTTCAAACACTTCCTATTGTGAAACATAATACTTAAAACTTAGTCGAACAGTTTAACGGGTAATTGAAGGCAACCCCTCGTGAAGCTGTTACCCAGGTCAAGAACTGGAACATTCCAACATTACTGGCATCCAAAGCTCATCATGTCTCAAGCTTCTTCCTTCTCACATGAAGAAGCCACTGTCATGCTGTTTTTGGTCACCATGCCTTGCTTTTCTTCATAGCTTTGTTACTCCATGTGCACCGTAAGCAAAATTCTTAAGTCTGGTAAGTCTTAAACTTTGTATCAGTGAGACCATACTGTGAATATTTTGCTGTCTTGCAATTAGTACTAAACATTGTAACATCCGTGCAGCCCTAGCTCTTGGTCGCTGCAAAACAGCGATCCGGTGCAAGTTTGAGGAGCGACCACGTCTAGTTTTTAGCAGATATAGGCAGTGCTCCTTTGAACATACTTATGTGTCTGTGTGTGTGTGTGTGTGTGTGTGTGTGTGCGCGCACACGCACACGCACATCTCTCAAATATGTACACACAGAATTCTTAACTTAAGGCAGGTGCAAATGCTACAAGACAATGCCACACTGTTTTCCGAAGTGGCTACATCCACTTCCCTGCTTCCTGGAAGGACTCGACAAGAGTTTGTCATGTCCTACACCTCCAACAACCCTAGGGAAGGTCAGATTTTTAAAGGTCGCCGTTCTGATATGTGTACATAGCATTGTGATTTGAGCCACATTCTCCTGGTCACGGATGCAATCTAACGCCCTTTTGCCCTTTCATATATGTATGGGACATTTTTTTCTTTTCTGGAATGTTGGCCAAGTCCTTTGTTCCTTTTTTACTTGCTTCATTTGCACTGACTTGTACGAGTTACAATATAATTTTGTAACCTTTTAAAGAACTTAATATGTTATGATCATCTTTCATGAGAATATTCATCTACAATATTTTTCAACTGGAAACTATTACTAATTTGGTAGCTCAACTCATAATTGAGAGAGTAGGCATTCTAAAACTAGGAGATGTGGTTAAAAATAGCAATTATTTTGAAGTTGGAGTTGGAAGTAGAAGAAGGCATAATGGGGAGGAGGCTGTTTAGCATATATTAGCATATCAGTGTACGGCCCAGACACTCAGCTCTATTGTTTGCTTAGTTGGGTGACCTCAGGTTTCTTAAACTCTCTGAGCTTCCTTTCCTCAGGTGTAAAATGGGAATAACTATACGCTCCAACATTAGGGAAGAATACAATAGCATAGTGCATTAGAAGCTCTTAACATAATGCCAGGCACTTATTAAGCATGCCAAAAAACAATACTTATTAGCAGTAGTAACCATTAAGTTAATGCTTAATCATTATAGATATTTGTCTAGAACCTATAGGTTATAAGCACTGTGTTTGGTGTATGAAATCATTAGTGAACGAGGTTGCTATTATTCCTCTTTTTCCAACGAGGTACCCAAGGTCAGAAAGGTTCAGTTATTAAATCAAGGTCACACAGCTATTAGAGGTGTGATCACAACCCGAATCTGAGTCTAACTTCAAAGCTTATTTCCTAGTTCCTCGGCCATCCAAATTCTACATGATAGAAATTCACTGTCGCTTATTAATGAAGTTGTTCCATTCACTGGAACCAAATTACATGGAGAAAGAAACGTCCAAGGTGGCTTTTGTTTTATAAAACCTAAGGAGGTATAGCCAATTAAAAAAAAAAAGATCCAATTAAAAAAAATTTTTTTAAAGGTTTTACTTATTTATTTGACAGAGAGAAATACAGCCAGAGAGGGAACACAAGCAGGGGGAGTGAAAAAGGGAGAAGCAGGCTTCCTGCCGAGCAGGGAGCCCGATGTGGGACTCGATCCCGGGTCTCCAGGATCATGACCTGAGCCGAAGGCAGTCGCCCAACCAACTGAGCCACCGAGGCGCCCCACAATTTTTAAACTTTAAATAAAGCTCCTAGAATTTGTCATCCCCCCAACCCCGACCCCAGGTCATGGGCACAACGGTGCTGCACGCTGGCAGCCAGAGCAGGCGGGTCCTCTGCTGGGCGGTGTCGGTCACAGCCGCCAGGTGAGGAGGCCCAGTCGCTGTCAGAGTTCCCCAGGGCCAGGGCTACAAATTGGGCACTGGGGGCAAGTAGGAGCTTCGCAGTCTGCTGTCCAGGCTTGCATTCAACCCTGAAGCAAATTACTTGATTTCTCTAATCTAGTTTCTCAATCTAGAAAATAGGGTTAAGAATAGGTCCTATGTGTCATAGGTTATATAGGAGAACAAAATGAGATGATGGGCATGGCTGAGTATAGATATACAGTGGATGCCCGACCAGTGCTGACGCTTACTGTCATGGCTGCGCATCCGTGGGCCATGCCTCAGTCTGGCCCGTATAATACTGAAGCCATTGTCCCAGCTCAGATCCACAGCACGACACTGTGAGGCTGCTTTAAGTCGCACACATTGAATAATCAGGCATTCCACTCTTATCCTTTCCCCAGCTCTCCCCTGCCATGTAGACTGTTCAAGAGTAAGAGCTTCTGGGCCAGAGGACTCTGTATTTCAGGGTCCTCTCTTGGTGGCCATTACTGGCTTCTCCTGTTCAATATGGGGCCCATGTAACCTCAAGGAAGCCATAAATAAATGAGATGACAAATGGCTGCAGGCAAAAATGCTTTTCCTTATCCGACACAAGAACAGTTCTCACCACGGGGCGCCTGGGTGCCTCAGTTGGTTGAGCGACTGCCTTCGGCTCAGGTCATGATCCCGGAGACCTGGGATCAAGTCCCACATTGGGTTCCCCATTCGGCGGGAAGCCTGCTTCTCCCTCTCTCACTTCCCCTGCTTATGTTCCCCCTCTGGCTGTGTTTCTCTCTGTCAAATAAATAAAAAATATATATATTTTTTAAAAAGAATAGTTCTGACCACATTCAGGCTCCTTGGGGGGTCTCCTCTTTCCTCTATGCCTTTACATAACAAATATGACTTCCCTTGTAAGAGGAATTCTACTTGATCTTCTTGTGATATTATATATTCTAAAGTCCTACATCTTAATCAATGTCATATTTAATCAACCAATCTTCCAACAGATAAATGAATGAAGGAAAGTACAAAAAGAAGAGGCTTTGGAGGAAGACCTCAACTAAAATCTTGAGTTGGCTACACAGTAACTCTGACACTAGGAAAGTCACATTTCATCATGTTTGAGAAATGAGGAAAGAGATACTCCACAGCGTTGCTCCTGTGTTTAGGAAGAACATGAGTTTAAAGCACTTAGGGCACAGCCTAGCACACTATACTAGGCAATAAATTGTAGAGATCATGTTCATGATGATGGTGGTGGTCATCAGGATGGTCAAGACCTAGGCTGCTGAAGGACTCATCATGGCTAAGCGATCAGCACATGGTCACCCTGAGTGCGAACAGAGGTCTGGCAAGTGACTGGGAGTGGCAGGGCAAGGAGGGAGGCATCACAGAGGGAACCACTTGCATGGAGAAAAGCAAAGGACATAAGAAGGACATAAGGTGCCTCAGCTTATTCAGGGAACCAGAGGTGCAATGTGGTGGAACGGAAGAATGAAGGCTGAAGTGTGAGGCAGGCACACTCAGGAAGGGCCTGTGCCAGGCCGGGAGAAGCCACACCTACAGGGTTAATGAATTTAAAACAGTCACCAGTGAGACCTCCATGAACCTCCCCCACCCCTTTCTTCTTCACAAGAACATTAACCCTATCTTTTAGAGGCAAACGATGGGAAAGGCTGTAGCTGGCCTAGACCCGTGGCCTCGACCACAGGTGGCCAGATGGACCACGGGGTGTCTGACAGTTACCTCTACCTCATTATACATTAAAATATCCACCCAGGGAAGAGCACAGACCTCAATAACATAACATGATGCACATGTAGCATATTTCCTAAGTATGCATGCACCACCATGCAAGGACAAAACCCCCCTTTCTAAATATTTATCCTAAACCTAAACAAAAGAAACCCACTCTCCCCACCTGGGGAGTCATGGCTTTGTAACTTAGTCCCCTCAATCTCATTTGCTGCAAATAAAATTTACTTTGTGCCACAAGTCCACTCGTTGTAGTCTCTCCCTGTAACTCCCCTAGGAGCAAAGTCACCTTAGGTCAGTCACATACAGAGTCTGGATCTGTGCCTGTAGGTAATGGGGAGCCACTCAGAGGTCCTAAGCAGGGAGAAGCAGGATGAAATTTGTGTTTAAAAAGGTGAAAGCCTGCTGCCTGTAGTCGGGGAGGGTAAAAAGAAGGGATTTAGATGCCTATGGGTTAGGCTGGGTGGGTGATGAAAGACTAGTAAAGTGTGGGGCTCAAATCAGTTCTCAATACAAGCATGCTGATTAATAGATTAAAAATGAAAGATTCAAACACTTTCCAATGTCCAGGAAGTGTGCTATTTTTCTTCAGCTATCTTAGAAAATGGATGAGTGGCATTTGTCTCTTTCCTATATTTACATTTTTTTCTACTCCCCATGAAGATTGTAATTAATATGAGGCAGTTCATCAATGCAAGTTAGCCAGTAGAATATACAAATCTGGAAAGAAATGCAAAGTTTTAAATGCTGACATGTAATTAAAAGTTCCATGTTCACCTTGCTAAGAAATTGCGTGACATCATGGTATCAACTTGCATAACAATGCATTTATAGCATAGTAGGCAGAGTTGTGAAACACAAAAATGTCAGCAATCACAACGGAAAACACAGCTGTAAACGACCACTTGCATTCATTACTACTGGACCAGCTCCTGTAGGTCCCCAAGGCTGACAAGCAGAGTAGCCAAAATACCAGGTGTGTAACCTTTTAGATATGTGTGTATACTCTCAAATGAAAGTTGGGTTTTTGTGCCCTACTTTTCAGCATCTACCACAAGACCAAAGGTTTCACGCCAGCCTCTGGGAGGCTTAATGACAAGCTGAATCATGATGTTCTATAAATTCTCCTCTGGGACTCTGGGTTTCCTCTAATTCTTCCCAAATCACCTATGATATTCTTGTTTTAATGTAGGAATTTGAAAGATAGAGCCGAGGAAGACAAATGTTTCTTTCCCCTTACTGGGATCATTCTATGGCATTTAATCAATTATAACTGGTAAATAGCCCTCTAGACCACTAAACTGGAAATAGAGGATGAGGTTATCAAGAGTTTTAAACTCAAGTGCCCGAAAACCACCACCAACAAAAATGAAACTGTCACAATGAACTGCTTAAGGGACAATTTTTGTATAACGATTAAAACCTCGGCGGCCTCAGCAATAAAATCAGAGATGTTGAGGCAGTCGCAAATTTGCTGTGCCATCTCTTCATGCGGTCTTTGGACTCTGTCACAGCTAGCAAGTTCCTCCACTAGAGGGGTGCAGCGGGAAAGGTGAGTGTGGAGCTTTTCAATTTCAGATCGAATTGTTAGCAGCCCTAGTCAGCAATTTTGAGGACAGGGCACCTTGGGAACCTCTAACACTGAAAAAGAGGAGACTGCAGTGGTTCTCCTACATGGAATGCCGTTTCCCACCACTGCTGTCTAGTACATTCTACTGATCCTTTAGGTCTGTGTCTACGTGATTTCTGCACACCATGTCATATCTGTATAATATGCCTTCCTTGTACACTCATTTCCCTTTCACAGCATGTAGCATAACTATAATTAAATAACTTAGCATGGAACTACAGATTCTGTTTTTCTCTCCTCTTATACCCTTGGATCCATAGGGAAAAGACTATCTCATGCATCATGATTTCCCCGAGTATCCAACACAGCACTCCACCCAAAGAAGGGGCTCAGTAAAGATTTGTTGAGAGAGCGGATGCTCGCCAACAAAATTCCATCTGTCCTCACCCCCCAGGTGACTGTGAGTTGACTCTGGTATCACAACTTGTGATTCACAGCACTTCCTGTTTTGAGGGGCTAGGAACCTCCCCATGGCCAGCCAGGAAGAGCAGCCAACAGGAGGACATCCTAGAAGGATACCCAGCAGTGATGAAGTGGACAGATCCTCTTTACAGACCTTCCATGCTATCATCCCCAGCATATTTTTCTGCCTCGGTGACGTCATGCAAAGGAATGGTCTCAAATTTATTGCCTTTTTTTTTTCTCCAACAAAAATTCTTTCTAAACACTTCCGTCTGCTCTATACTCCTCAGTCCCCAACCTATTGCCGGCTCCCCCATTGGCTTCACGATGACAAATATGTTGAAGTTGTGTCTGCAACTGAGACTCAGCCTCAGGGAGAACACAGTCAACACAAAGCAATAACACGGTCTATACTGAAAAGCCCGGCGCAGCCTAATTGCTTTGAACTTGCCTCCTTCAGAAGCCAGTCCTGGGAGGTTTCCAAACACTCCTGAGTCAATATGGCTTCTACACTGTGAGGTACCATGACTCTTTCATTATCAGAAAAAGAACATGCTCTTGGAGCTGCTTCTGTTAAAAGAGCATATATCACAGGCTACGGTAAGAACAATCCTCAAATCATCTAGAACCAAGATTCAAGTAGCAGCTAAAGCGATCCTTTTACCTGCCCTGTTTTGTTTTGTTTTTTTCTAAAATAGAATAACTTATTTCAGCAAGCTCTTCCTGAACCTCTTCACTGAAGATGTGTTCAGAAAGGGGAGACAGGGGGCGCCTGGGTGGCTCAGTTGGTTAAGCGACTGCCTTCGGCTCAGGTCATGATCCCGGAGACCCGGGATCGAGTCCCACATCGGGCTCCCTGCTCAGCGGGAAACCTGCTTCTCCCTCTCTCACTCCCCCTGCTTGTGTTCCCTCTCTGGCTGTGTTTCTCTCTGTCAAATAAATAAAATCTTAAAAAAAAAAAAAAAGAAAAAGAAAGGGGAGACAGTACTTGGCCAGCCTGGAGGGACGGTGGGAGAGCGTGTTAGTAGCTCTCCCTCGCCCACTTGCATGCTGAAGGCTCAGTAGACACACACTTAATAATGTGGACAAAATACTTACATTTTTAAATGACAGTCCACCTGGAGAGACTTAAATTTGTGGAATTTAACTCAGAAATAACAATCTGCTTTTAAAGTCATAAAATGGAATTTTCATAATACAAGTGGAGTTTCTGTAGCTCGTAGAGTAACAGCCTCAGTATTCTCAGACTTTTTCCCCCTCAGACAACAAGCTACCAACTGTTCATTTTCTATATAACCACAGGAAATCTTTCCATAACTTAGGTGGAATAAAGTAATTTTATTTTCTATAATGGATCATGCCACCAATGCAAAATCAGAGGGCATATTGACCAAGAAGTAATGTACCTTCAGATCAATATTTTCAACTGGAACTGTTTTCCTATTTGCTACAACAATTGCAAACCAGTTTGAAGAGAGAAAAGGTGAAGCTATTGATGGAAAATTATAGGGATCCAGGCACTCTTTAGATTTTGTATTTGACATGAACAACAGAAAAACTTTTCATGAGAATTTTGAGAAAAAGGACTATTGAACGACCAAGGTTAAGTTTCTAAAATTCTCAGGAACCTTCCTTTTGCATACCCATCAATAGGATATTTAGTATTTTTTTTTAATCATGAGCATTCAACCTACAACTTGCTGTTGTCATTGCACTGATGCCTTTGAGGTAATGATCATGATTAATGTACTAAGAAGTCAATATTATGGGAGTGGATCATATTTTACACCTTCGACCGTGTTTACTACAGTGCACAAACTCTCAGCCTGTGTCTGAAAACCTGGGGAAGGAAGGGTATGGGCAAACCATAGAATTATTGTAGCAGGTCTGAGAAACTCTATGGGAGGTCACTAGCATTGTCCTACAAAGAAGGGCTCATGTCTCTAAAACATAACTTTCAATGGTAGTTATTTCAATAAAGTGTAATTAACTGGCCTCCATCGGAGTAAGACTATTTAAGGAGCATGGCACAGAGGTTACGTATGCAAGTTTAAAGTCAGACAGACCTAATCTGGCCTAATCTGATTCCCACTCTACTCCATAGAAGCTACATGACCCTGGGTGGGAGGTGGTTACTTAATTTTTCAAACCTCAGTTTCCTCTAGAATTAAGTGAGGCAGAGTTTATCAACCCCTAACCATCCTGCTTGGTATACAGAGGATGCTCAATAAGTATATCTTTAAAAAGAAAGAAAAGAACAGGGAAAAAGGACTTTAAA
>PITA01016880.1:0-45198 GCA_004023965.1 Spilogale gracilis | reverse complement strand
AGAAGAAGAAGAAGAAGAAGAAGAAGAAGAAGAAGAAGAAGAAAGTATCACATCATAGTTTAATTAGCAGCACTTTTTTCTTTCTTAGTGATAAAATAATGGAGCAACTTTGAATGTATGGTATCTTAAATTTGTTTAATGACCTCAGTGATTGGCATAAAGGGAGAAGAAGGAAACACATGGTACAAATCGAGACATCCTCCAAAGTTTTGTCAAGGCACATATGACTTAAAAATAGCCTTTCTACCTCATTTTCGAAGTGCATTAAAAAAAAGATTTGCAATAATAATAGCAAGAACAGAGACAGAGTTTAGAAATCATATTGTGAGAGTCCTAGAAATAGATGTATCTTTTCCACCAAGATGGATGAATTATTGGTCTGTCTCTCCCACCCTGGGGCCCTGCAGCGAACAGCACTAACACTTGATAGACTTTACTCAGACTGAGCAATGCATTTGAACCTGAACCTGCAGACCATTAGCAACATGATTTGCTCACTAAGCACTTCCCCTCACATTCAAAATAAAAGCCGAAGTCCCCTCAATGGCCTAAGGGCATACCTGATTTTGTCCATTCCGCTTCCCTTTTTGGCCTCTTCTACTGCTGTCCCCTTACTCTCTTGATCTAGCCACAGTACGTCCTTATTGCTCTTCCAACCACTAAGCACAACTTTGTCTCAGGGCCTTTGTACTTGCTGTTCCCTCTGCCTAAAATGCTTTTCCCCCAACTTTTTCAAATCTTTCAAGATTTGGCTCAAATACCATGTTCTCAGCAAGGCTTTCCCAGGGTATCTATTGTGAGCTGAATGTTGCCCCACCACGACCAAAACTCATTTGTTGAAATCCTAACCCTCATTGTGCTAGAAGGTAACTGTATATGGAGATCGGGTCTTCAACGACTAACCTAGTTAAAATGAAATCCTCTGAGTAGGCCTTAATCCAATAAGACTGGTGTCTTCATAAGAAGAGGGCGATTAAGACACAAACGTACACAGAGGCCGTCTGCAAGCCAAGGAGGGAGGCCTGAGGCAAAACCAACTCTGCTGATACCTTGATGTCAGGCTTCCAGCCTCCAGAATGATGAGAAAATAAAGTTCTGTTGTTGAAGCCCCCAGCCTTTGTTACGGCTTTGTTAGGGCAGCCCTAGCAAAGTAACACACTGCCTTAATAGCGGTAACCCCACTCCCAGCTCCTCTCACTCACTGTTTTCTTTTTTTTCAAAGCCCTTGTCACTGTCCAACATATGATATATTTTACTTATGTGTTTTGTTTACTATCTCCCTTCCCTAAAATCTATACTCTCCCGGCACAGGGACTTTTGTCTATTTGTTCATCATTCTTACACCTGTTCTAAAGAGTGCGTGGTGCACGGAGTGTGTTCAGCGAACTGTGTTGGACTCCTGGGCACACCCCAACATGTGTACACGCCAACCAGCAGCCTGTGCAGGAGGAAAGACCACAGCACCGGCACGGTTTGGAGGAAGAGGGAGGAAGAAATTTGGGTGCTGACAATGAACTCCGCCAGAGAGGGCCTCTCAGAGGTTTCTTCTCCACCCACTTCTGACCTCTGCTGTGTAGCCACAACCAGCTCTTTATCTTGCCTTGCCTAGAAGGCCTATGGAGCCCACAGTGGGCACCCCGCCCTGCTTCCCGGGCAGTTTCCTGTCTCTCCTCTGCATCTCAGACCCACCTGGAGGCGTACAGACAGATCAGATTCAGCTGACCCGCTGGGCCTGATGGGAACCTCGCCTGCCGCTCTGGCTTCAGTGATGCTGGCTACCCGCTTTTTGTTCTGTATCTTTTCTCATACTTCCTACACACCAGCTCTTCTCCTTACCGCCATTAAACACACCTGTGTTTTTTGTATTGCAAGGCTAGATACTCTAATGGCAGGAATCAGCTAGAGAGAGGTCTCATCCTTCCCACAAACTTGTTTCTGTGCTAATGTCTTCCAGAGGGACCTCCCTGAAGCACTGGGTTCTTTTATTCTTTTCAAATGCAATATAAATGCATTTTTTTAATTTTTTTTTTTTATTTTTTTTGCCTCACAGAGAGTTAACTTCTCGCCTCTGAGTATTACCTGACCTCTTCAGCACTTTAGGGGAGAAAGACTCCAGTCTGCTCCACAGCACTTTTTCTGAGTCTAAAGTGGCAAAGGAGCCAGAAATGATCACCACAGTAGTGGCTGGGAACAAGAGAAGCCAAGAGACTCTGAAATGACCCTCTGAAATGAGACAGAGATTTACTTTTTATTGTAATAAAAGAAATTTATTGTCATCAAGAAATAGCTAACAACAATGTAGATTACTGGTTGTGACAAATATGTCACTCTCTCAGGGATGTCAACAGTGGGGGCAGGGCATATATGTGAAATCTCTATACCTTCCTCTCAATTTTGCTGTGAACCTGAACTCTAATAAAATAAAGTCAATTTTTGTAATGACTAGCAAGATAAAACATTACTATAGTAATGATTACAGTTCATGGTTTTGCTGTAACAACTCATTGTTGACAGGGAAATGTAATTTTTGTTGACTTTGGGTTATTCTCAATGCTGAATACATTGGCCATCTTGTCCCTTGGAGTGGATCTTATTAGTTGCCCCCCAAACCATTCCCTTTTACTCCTGCTCACAGAATTTTGTTTATGCCTAGTGTTGGAAGATGAAGTATGAATGATCTAAGCCAGCAGTTGGCAACTTAAAGCCCAATTCTGACTCAAGCATTGTTCTTATAAAGCCCATGAGCTACAAAAGATTTTTATACTTTCAAAAGATGGAAGAGGAGGAGGAAGATGGAGAAGAAGAAAAAATATGCAACAGAGGTGGTATGTGGCCCCCAAAGCCTAAAATATTGACTATTTTGCCTTTACAGGGAAAGTTTTCCCATCCCAGATCTAAGCTAATGGTTATCATGAGCACGTGTACTGTATCTGGCCAACAAGATGTGGGGGCCAGCTGACTGGGATGTGCCTACTTTTTAGGTAGGGCAGAGAGGAGACTCCCAGGCTCCCTCCCTGGGCTCCAGAAGGAAATTGGAGGGTGCTGCACCTTATTTCTCTTTTCTGAACATCATTAAAATTCAATTTAGGGTCACCTGGGTGGCTCAGTCAGTTGAATGGCTGACTCTTGATCTCAGCTCGGGTCTTGATCTCAGGGTGGTGAGTTCAAGCTCCATGTTGAGCTCCAAACTGGGCAGGGAGCCTATTTAAATAAAGAAGAAAGAAAAAGAAAAATGAAATTTTTAAAAAAGGATTCAGTTCAGAAAATTCTTCTTGTAGCCATGATGGGGTGATCTAATTCTTATCTGAGGGTAGGTGTCACTCTCCTCATTTGAAGAACAAAGAATCTTCAGTTTAAAAATTGTGGAGACAGTGAAGAGCAGATTGCACATACTCTGGGGACATTAGAACCACCCTTTGAAGATGAAAACATGGAAACTTTGACCAAACCATGGACAGAAAATACAGAATGATACTATTATGGCTTTGAATCAAGAGTTCTCCATTAAACTTCACATTTCAGAGGTTTTATCAATAAAAGTGGGTCTGGTAGGCTGTGGTTGGGTCTCTTACAGTGTGGGTATTCTTCAGGAGGTAACATCTCTTGTCTGTCTGTGTCAGAAACTATTGAGTTTCTCTGTATTTAGCATTTTGAATGGATTTCACTCCCTACCATTACAACATCACATTTCCCATAATTCTTGTAAGGCATTCGGTGGTGGAAAGTTTTAGTGGATGGCAGCTGCCCAAACTCAAAAAGGAGAAAGTTAGAGTAGAGAGTTTCGAGACAGTTGTTATATCAGCTCATATAAGGTTAAGGGCCAAGGAATAGTGTGAGCCAAAATCCTATTAATTCACTAAGCTCCTTATCTGCTTATGTGCTATAGTTCCTATTTTTATAGCTATTCACATGACCTAAATTAATAATCATGAATTCTTCCACCATTCATTCCATTTTCCCTTTACCCTCTGCCTGCACCTCCACTGGATGGGGTCCTTTACCTGCTATAGTGACTTAAATCCTCATTCCTATAGAAATGAAGTTCTTGAAGATCCTGTCTTTTTCTTTTCCTTTTTTAAAAAATATTTTATATATTTCTTTGACAGAGAGAGATATAAGACAGGGAAAACAAACAGAGAGCTTGGAGAGGGAGAAGAAGCCTTCCACCAAGCAAGGAGCCTGATGTGGGGCTCAATCCCAGGACCCCAGGATCATAACCTGAGCCAAAGGCAGATGTTTAATGACTGAGCCACCCAGGTGTCTCAATCCTGTCTTTTTCAATTGATGCAATTCTCCATTGGTGAGACTTGAGTCTCAGTCCACACCCTTGGTCCAGTTAGCGTACCCAGCCCTCACTGTGTAGCAGCAATACAATTTTCTCTTGGTGATCAGAATTCATCATCCCAGTATTCTCCATCTATTTTTTTCTCTTCTTTTTTTTTAAAACATATTTTATTTATTTATTTAAGAAACATACAGAGAAAGAGAGAGAGCACAAGCGGGGGTAGGAGCAGAGGGAAAAGCAGACTCCTGGCTGAGCATTGAGTCTGATGCAGGACTCGATCCCAGGACTCCAGAATCATGAACTGAGCAGAAAGCAGACAATTATCCCACTGAGCCACTCAGGCACCTCAACCTGTTTTTTCAACAATAAACATAATAAACATTCCTTGAAAGTATGTATATGCATACACACACACACACACACACACACACACACACACACATGGGTTTCTGTTTTGTTTTGTTTTTTAGAGAAAGAGAGCATAAGCAAGAGGGAAAAGGGGCAGAGAATCTTAAGCAGGCTCCACACTCAGCACAGAGCCCGACATGGGGCTCAATATCACAACCCTAAGATCATGACCTGAGCCAAAATCAAGAGTCCGACGCTTAACCAACGGAGCTACCTGGGTGCCCCAAAAGTATATTTTAAAGATAAAGTTACCATCGCTGTGGTTGCCTCAGAGACAATAGGACTGTGGCTTTCGACCCTTGGTATCACTGCTTCTGATCTGATATGCGTCTTCACTCAAATCTTAAAATCTTTACCTCTTTTCAGAGCAAAATCATCTGTCTGTCCTTACTTATATGAAGCACTGCATGCTAGTGAATAATATAGTATAAATGAAGAACCAGGAGAAAAACTAACAGATTGCTTTTCCTCTTAGTGAATCTGACCTACATGTGCCCTTATTTCCCAGGCAACCCAAACTGAGTGTCACAGAAAGAGTCACATGCCAGTTTTCTCTGGCTCTACTCCCATCCACTCCAGTGTGATCACCACCTCCCCCATAAACGATTGTGCTGAACTTGCTTCTAGTCTTACCCCTCCTAGACTTACTCTCCACCCAACACCAAAGTGATCTTTTTCAAACATGAGTCATACTAAGTTTTTTCCACACTCGAAACCCTCCAGTGGCTTCTCATGGGTCCTACATGATGGTCGGTGTCTCTGGGGGCTTACATCTCATGCAACCTCATAGATTACTCTTTCTGAACACCTGAGTGTTGCCGTCTGCTACTGGGGGAGGAGATACCCAAGGTCTCTGCCAATGCCAAGAACAAGAACAATGTTGATAGAGCCAACCAAATACTGTTCGCTGACACTGACACCAAGGAATTGCTACAGCAAGTATTGATTATGTCAAGACTCCCTGTGAGGAATTTGGACTATCTCGCATAGCTACAAAATTTGCTAGCACTGGCCTTCAGAACTGAAGAAGATCCTGTTACCTTATGTTTTATATTCATCAGCACCCAGAATTTTAAAATTTTAAAAATATCTTCATTTCATGAAGAGACTCCTGGCCTGGATGGAAGCATTCATGAATCCAATTCTAAGAACATTCTTCCGTTTATGGCCCAATTTCTAGAAGATTGCTCCATAATTGGTCAAAAATAAGTACAATCCCAAATTTTGCTAAGTTATTACACTGAGATGTATTTGGAAGAAGAGAGTCCTAAACCCTAGCTCATCCGAGAAATAATTATAATTCTATTATCTATGAAGCTTGGCTTCAGGACCTATCAGCATTTGGAGTCCACACCCAAAAACACTAATTCCACTTTAGCCATGAGTGGAAACTGCAATTTACATATGTGCTTACCATCACCACCAGACTCGACCTACCCTGCAGGAACTTGGACAAAAAATTGGTGAGTGACTCATACAATAAACCCAGGGTTCCTGATTTTTCAGAGAAGGAAACACCATAGACAGTCGCCCATTGACCTACTGACCTCTCCTGACCCCTGACTTTCACTTTCTGTGGAAAAAAAATACACATTCCTCAGTGTTGGTGTCATTTGTCTGTTCTTCTAGATAGAACCAGTCCAACTATCTTTATTATTTCTCTCTTCTCTCTATCACTGCACAAGTTTCAAAGACTCCCCAGGCTCTGTCCACTTCCCCTTTATTTTATTTCCTGACTTATAGGAAATCTGAAGTATGCCTTCCCTAATAGATTCAGACTAGAGCTAAAGTATTCCTCTCCAGTAAGAACTACTGTGTTTGTATTTCTCTGCCAGCAATAGCACTCCATTATTTTATCCACAACTGCTAACAAAGCCAATGGATTCTTTTCGGTGGCTTGTTTTTCTTTCAGAATTACATGCTAAGTCAACATAATACATCTACATAGACAATAATATAGCAGAAAGCCCAGAAATCAGATAGAGGTCACTCAGTACAGGTCCACTACATATAGTTAGCCCAATGTTTGTAGCATATCTCTGATTCTGTTTCTCACCTTTAGATAGAGCTCATACTAACAGTCACCTCACTGGCTTAGAGTCAAGAACAAAGTACATGAGATTCTTGGCCCATAAGTAAATGACAATGATTACATGATGATGATGATTACGGTGATGATGATGATGACAACAATGGTGAGGACGATGATGCTAGTAAAGGGACACAAATCACAAAGACACAGATGTAGGATATCAAAATGTTTATTGAGGTCACATAAATATAGCTCCATAATTATAAATATAAATATTAGCTTGATACTTAAGTAACAATATCCTCATATAATGCTTCTATAAATAAATCTATATTAAAATGACATAAATAAAATGCGTCCTGACAATAATAAATAAATTCTTAAATACAAAGCATTGATCCTGGAAATGAAGTTATTTAGGGTTTTTTTTTTCCTTAAAGGAAAGGGCAGTAATCTTTTTGATGGGAATAGCTAATTGGTTTAAAAAATAAATTTCTGTGTATAAAATACCAACTATAATGAAATGTTTTCAGTAATTCTCATTAAGTTTGGAAGGTCTACCTTCTGGTGACATTGTTCTCTTTTTTAAGCTAAGCAGGGTTTAATTTAGAACCCACTCATGGTTGTATAGGTTGGCTTCCCATTTTCCTTTTGGTGAAAGAAAACCTGGAGGGGATCTTGTTGCTGTTTCTAACAGGCAAGAATGGTTAGTCATCTGTTTTCCAGCTTTGCTCTGGTCAAATGCAGGCATCTCTCAGGGCTATAAACAGCAAATTCAGTTCTCCGATTGCTTTGATCTCTCCATCTTCTCCAAGCTGTAAAAATAATAACACACAAGTATTTGAGCATTTATCCCACACTTTTTAAAGAGGACAAAATCAGAAAAAGATGGTTAGGTTGCTGGAGACAGAAGTCAAGTTTTTTCCTTTTGTAAAAGATTACTAATAATACCCTTTTAGCAAGAATATAACAGGATTTGCCATAGACCTTAAAATTATGGCTAACTGAACTGAAAGGAACACCAGTAGGCGCCACTCTCAACTGCATCTACACACATCAAGTTGTTTCAAGCCGCTTCCTCACCAGAGCAAGCAAAGGGAAGCTGTGCGGGCATCCGCAGGACTGAGAGCCCCCCATTAGGCCTGGCCCTGCCTCGCCCCCTCACAACAGTCTACGACCAACTAATTATAACAGCTCGGCATACACAGCTTTGAATCAAAACTGCACATTTACCAGTGTGCATGGGTTTTTTCTGTTCCCATCTCCCTAACAAAGGGAAAAAATATAGGCTTTCACTTTTGGGGGCAAAATAAGTCCCATCCAGTTGCTTTAATTAGTAGAAAACCGGATACACATTCTAAACACCCCCCCTCCTCATTCCAAGTCCTATACAAATGAGGCTTTCCAATTCCATAGGAGAGGAAGGCAAATGCAAGTCCAAAGCAACCTCCTCTGAAATTTTTCTAATCTATAAATTTGCTCTGGCCTCTTTCAAGGAAAACCATAAGCCATCAATGTCCTCGATGTTTTGTTCTCTTTTCTCTTCCTGCTGTCTTCCATCATTCCCTTTTGCACATAATGTCAAGCAGTAATTCTTATATCTCAAGATGTCTCAAATTGATGCCCTGCATGCCTGGGTAAGAGACCCATGGAAAGAGAATTGATCTTCACAGTGGAAGACTACAAAGCCGTCAACGATGAAAGAAATGGTCACATTCATTAAATCATGATCAGGAAGAAACTTTTTTTTTTAAGGAATATCAAGGTGGAAAAAGGGGAAGATTGAGGTTATACCTGTTACTGAAAATTCCATCAGTTAGAACCTTCACGTTGCTGAGGTTTAATTGTACCTGCTTGCAAGAGTATCACTTTCACTGCTTGCCATCATTCCTCTGGTTTTTGGATGAGTCACAATTGCTAGTTTGAGCCTTCTACAAGTGTTCCTCTCCCCAAATAGGCCACCTGACAGTATCATTCTCTGTACAAATGCACACCAGCCTACACCAGATAGATGCTCACTGGGGACTTGTTGAGGGATGGAGGAGACCAGAAAGGAAGGGGGAAAGAGAGAGGAAGGAAGGAAGATTTCCAGTTCAGACTTGCATTCACTGTAATAAATCCAATCTATTTGAAACTGCATAAAAGTAATTGGCGGTGGCTCATCCTTGCTTTTAAATCAAAATCAATTGCTGTTAGGTATTATATTATAATAATTAAATATAAGTATCAGTCATTCCAGAAATTCATCCTATAGATAGGTCCAACTTTTCTGTTATGGTTGTTCTGGGTTTCTTTCTCCAAGTTTTAGATCATCAAGTCAATGGCTTCCAAAGTTACCTGAAATAAATTTGTCCCCAGGTACTTCTCTGTTTTTGAACAAGTGCTTGTTCAAATTACATGAACCAGTATGAATCTTGAATTTCCTAAAGAATTAATACTAAAACTAACACAAATTGCTGCTGGAAAGAGTGTTGGATGGGATTCAAGAGACCTGTATTCTAGCCCTGGCTGTGCTACTGGTCCTCCCCAGAACATGGGGTAATGCGATTAGAGGACCTAACTTCCCAGCCATTCTATGATTTACAAAATTTGGAGATTTATTTATAAACATGAATACATACATATATAATATACATATGTACCTAAATAATGAAACTGATATAAGCAAATCAAATAGAAAATTATATGTAGGAGGAAAAAAAGAAAGAAGGAAAGGAAAGAAAAACAACATTTATCTCTCTTATCAATAGGTTAGCATTGATAGTAGTACCTTTTTCACTGTGTCCTTCAGGTTTTGCACATTTCTCTGAATATGCTCATCATTGTTCTCGATATGCTACAAAATGAAAACAGAGCACTTATGTTAACACTGTTGTACTGAAGCTTTATGAACTTCAGTATCCCCCAACTGAGGTGTGTTACGATGCACCTGAAGCTAAAAGTTCTTAGCAATTTTGCCCACAATGACCTAGATTTCACCAGCGACCTAGATTTTCAGAAGTCTTGAATTCCCTTGGACACCAAAATCCGGTCATTTCCCTTACATGGGACCTCTCTTCATCTTTGGGAAATCCTACTGAGGTTTAAGTTTGTGGAAAGAGTGGAGTGGTTTATGCAAATTCTGTGAAGAATAAAACCCTAACTCTACCAAAAAAAAAAAATTCATGCTCAGAACAAGAAATGACATAAAATGTCTTGTGTGAACAGGAGGCCCTCCTCAATAAATACTAGGTCCCTTCACTCTGCCCACTCCACTTCAGTCTTTTTTCATAATTTTAAATGTTCAGAACCATCGAGTTCATACACCTCTGTTTTTGTCACTTCTCATGACATCCAAAGGACAACCATCTTTGCCCACCCAGTCCCAAACATTAAATCCTTCTGTTGCCCTCTTTCTTTTCCATCTCTTCTATCTATACTAGGGGCATCCATTCCCACATCTAGATCTTTTCCCCTACAGTTCCCAACACCTTTCTTGTCTCACATAACCTGAGGTGCTCTTTTCCCATGGACACAGGAGGCTTCCATGCTCTTGTCTTTCAGACCTCCTTCACCACCAAATATTCAAAATGCCACTCAATTAAAGCAAAAACAAATATCTGTGATTCCAAATCACTCTTGTGATGGTGTTGCTGAGGCACCCCTTGCTGCCAGCATGGGAAAGGGCAGGGCGCATTGGTGGAGAAGGGCTCTCAAGGGAAAAAGGGGAAAGGTAGGCAAGTAGGAGAGGGCAGAGTTAGGCTGGGAGAAGAACTCACACATTGGCTTAGCCTGTTGCTGAGTTTGGTCAGGAAGGACACCACTTCCTGCATATAGGGCTGGAATCTATCGGTTTGGGGGAGCAGCACTTCTTCAAGGGTAAAGTTCAATACCTCCTTCATCAGATAGCAGTGGTCTCCTTTCTGCAGGCAAAAGTGGAACAGTAGGGGCCATGTTAGAGGGCATCCAGAAGACCCAAACCATCAACGTCAGCATCCAAATAACCATGGAAGACCCATTGCCCTGCTTACCGTAAGTATAACTTACATTGACTCCGTGGAGCAGTTTATCCCCAATGAGACGAATATCTGTGTTGTTATCTGCCAGACTAGCCTGGAAGAGAAGAAAGGACTAAGTGCTAGACATCAAGGAGTTGGAAGAAAATTCTGTGAGTAGTGATGCACTCTATCCACTCTCCCCAGAGCAGCCCCAAGAAGAAAAAAAAAAAAATCAGATGTGTGCATGAGTTTAAAATAATGCACAGAGGAGTAAGGGCGAAAAAACAGGTGGGTTCATAAAGGGCCTCTTTGGAGTAAAACTCAATCTACATATCATCAAGGCCAAAAGGGAAGGTCTTCTGGTAAAGCCCAATCTCCAAAGAATCTCTAAAGAAACATTGAAAATAATCTTCTAGCCTTGAGCAAGGATAGATGATGGGTTCTTACAGACTTCAGTAGCACTCTGGAGAACATTTTAGGAACTATTATCAGGTTCCAAGTAGAGAAGATGTGAGAGAGAGAGAGAGAGAGACTGAGATGAGTACCTCCCCAGCCAGCATGAAGGTGCGGTTGGTGATATAGGGCTGCTGGAAGTCGGAGTCGGCAAGCCTGCAGTGAGAGCCGATGGGCACAGCTGCTCCTCCCTGCACCCACAGGGCAATGAGGAGGCAGCTGGCAGCCAGAGTTCCCATAAGGAAAGAGTTCACAGATTTCTGCAGGGCAGCCATTGCAGACAACTCTAACTGGAACAAATGTTGAGTAGAAAAGGAGAACCTGGTATCAAGAGAGCAAGAATCAAAAACATAAAAACAAACCATTAGATATCAAGAAGTATAGCATATCAAACAAACCCATCATCCCGAATCTGCTGAAACACTTACCGTTCCAATGATTCTGCTTGTGAGGGAAAGGCAGAAGCTACTGCTTTTATAGCCCCCAGAATGCACATTTTTTTTGGTGAAAAATATGACATCAGCAATTATCTAATTTCCAGTACTGTCTTCTGAGAACTACCTAACCACCACAGGAGCCCACAAAACGCCACCTCCTATTTTTCCCACCTTGAAATGCGAGTGTTTCCCTAAAACGTCATTATTAGGGCCCCGATGGTGTTTTTACAGATAAATCCCAGAAATTGTCTAAACCCCACTTATTTTTCAAAGAAAACAATTGCTTTGTCTTCGTAGATTCCAGATTCGGTATAATATTTTTTTGATCTTCTATAGTAGCTGAGTCAACAGTTTGTTCATGGACTCGTTTTCCCACCAGCTTCATAGATTCTTGTCTCATTAAAGGTGATCAGAAATAAGGGACCTGTGTCCTATATCCTCTGCTTTAAAATAAATAGTAGCAATAGTTTGGAAGTAATTCCATTTTTAAAAATAATTTTATCTCTCTTTTTTAATATGCTGAAACCTAAGGAAGACTCACATTTTTAAAAGAACAGTGTTGGCTAATCTAAGCACAGTTTTCCTCTCATTTTGTGACTTTCTAAAGTGATCTTAACAATTACAGTAGATGCAAATAGATCTGAAAATTTTTTTATTGAGGATCACCTAGCTGGCTCAGTCAGATGAACAGTGACTCTCTTAATTTGGGGTTATGAATTCAAGCCCCACATTGGATGTAGAGATTACTTCTAAAAAAATTTTTTATTGAATTATAATTGGTATCAATTTAAATTTGGAAATACTAATGCTAAACAATCTAATCACTGTTTTTCTCAACATATGAGTATTTTAAGAATACAGTGGCTATAGTAGCTCATTTCAAAATCTTACCTGTGCTCATTCTAAACAACACACAAATTAAGTCTCAAAATAATCGTTTTAAAATTCTTGTAACAATTTTTATTACATATATGGATGTCTATGGAAGAGAATCTGGCAATAAGGTGGTGATATGTTGACTTTGAATTATGAAAAATACATCACATTTTAAACAGCACCTAAAAACTAGACTGGAAACCCTCCCAAGGGCTGTCCACAGCAGGGTGCATGCACACTGACCTATTATCGCTAGAGGAAGGAACATGCAAATTTGTTTGATCAGATTTTTCTCCTCACAACTAGTCAAGATCACGAGTGTTGAAGGACTGGAAGAAGGAAAGCAAATAATTATAGAATCTTGCACATTAGTGAGATGACAGAGACCCAGGTGAGGAGCCATAGTGAAGGATTAGAACAACGTGATGACATTGAACATTTGGGAAGGTGCCTTAGGAGACAGATGCAAAAGGGAAGATTCTGGAGAGTAAATAAATGCTAGACTCTTTCCAAATATTTACATGAGATTTTTCAGGAGCCTAAGATAAGGAAACTCTTTTTCATCCAACTTTCTATTGATTGAGATATGGCCAGTTTTGTCCAAAACTCTGTATAATTATGTTAGCATTAAGGTTAAGCTATCCTGTGGATTAAATAGGATTTTTGTTGGTTTGCCTGGGAACCTGACAAGCTCATATAATTTTCTTTCCATGGAAAATAAGTTTTGACATCATCAAATTATGTGTTTTCCAGCAAATAATCTTAGTCTTTTTTATCTTTTTATCTCCAATACTTAAAACAGTGCCAGACACATAAAAAAATCAACAAAAAAGATGTCAAGTTAATAGATATATAGATCTGTGAATTTAAATAATTCACTACATGTCTTTGGGAACATGCATGGAGGTGATTTGGGATTGCCTTCACAATACTTTTAAAGTGAGGGTTTGGCTCAGTCTTCCTTGCCAGCTTCATTATTATTCCTAAATAGGGAATAAATAGCTGTGAAACAAAAAATAGAATGCCAGAAATTTGCGAACCAGTCTTTAGCAGCAGGGGTCTGATTCCTTATATAGCCCTGATGGACAAACATCAAAAACATAGTGTTAATGAAGCCAAGACCTTGGGCTTCCATGAACTTGACCAAAAACCCACTAAAGTGAAAGTCTGCATTGGGATTTCTGAAGAGTGATACAAGAAGTCTCAAAAATATTTGTTATTAGCAGAGTTGTGGAGACCTGTGAGAGAGAGAGCACAAGCAGAGGGGAGAGGGAGAAAAGCAGGTTCCCCACTGAGCTGGGAGTCAACTGTGGGGTCAAATGTTGAGTTAGACATGGGGCTCCATCTGGGGCTCGATCCCAGTCCTCTGGGACCAAGACCTGAGCCGAAGGCAGATGCTTAACTGACTGAACCACCCACGTGCCCAGCATTCTTTTGAAGTATGCATCTCTCCAGGAGAAATAGAACTTCTGGTAACTCAGGTAAAAAGCTTTATAGTCATTATACTCCTTAGTACAAGACACATGGTCATTGTTCTCTGCAAGTTTCTTCTCTCTGTCTCTCTCTGTGTGTCTCTCATCCTGTGTGTGTGTGTGTGTGTGTGTGAGAGAGAGAGAGAGAGAGAGAGAGAGAGAGAGAAAGAGAGACCTCACTCTTCTCAGCCTCCTTCCCTCCTCACCACACACCACCTCTTCTACACCTACCATAGGCCACTGCTCTAATGTATTTATATGTATTTCTGAATCCTGGTAAAACAGTAAGTGTTGTTGAGCCTGTATTTTTATTTTATAGGAATGGTTCTCTTTCTTAATCTTTCATTCAGGACTGTGGTTTTGCAATCTATCCATGTTGCTATAACTAGATCCTTTTTCTAACATGCCATTCCATAGTGTGTTCCCATATTTCACCTTTTTACTGCCCCTTCAATGGGTACCCAATCCATCACCAGTTGCACTCTACAGACCCTGCAGCACTATGCAACCTCATTCAAGTCATGTAATGGCATATTTGTGAGAGTATTTTTGTGATTAATTACCCAAGGAGTAGGGTCACTGGGTCTTAAAGACAAGTTGACTGACTTTTACTGGATACTGCCAAACTGCTCTCCAAAAAGACAGCATTGATTACTCTCTCAAAGCATTGAACAGAGGTTTGTTTCTTTACATCCCCTCAACTATCTAGCTCAGATTTCTGCCAGCTTTTGGAGGTTTAAAATACTATCTTGCTATTGTTATGATTTCATTTTTCTTCATGTACTTGGAGCTACTTGAGTTTTCCCTTCTATGAATTGATTATTTACATCAATTGCCCATTGTTCTAGCAGGCTTTGATCTTTTGTTATTGTTGTTGATTTATAAGAGTTTCCTGTATATTTTATGTATTATTTCTCTTTTTGCATGGAGGCATAACAAACTCTCCTCTCAATGTGCCTTCTACTAACTTTGGTTTTTTGTTTTTTTTGTTTTTTGTTTGTACTTTTTAAGGTTTTGCTTAGAAAGTCTCTTTCCACCTCCAGGTCACAGAGGTATTCTTCTATCTTTTCCTCTATTTATGGTTTTACCTTTTACAATCAGGTCTTTAGTGGCTTTTTGCATATGATGGAAAATAAGGGATCCAGTTTATTTTCCTCCACATAGTGAGCCAATTTTCCTAACAGAGTTCACCAAACAGTGAATCCTTTATCGTATGTGAATTTCCATATATAAATAGCTATCTCTGAACTCTCTGTTTTGTTCCATTGGTTTATTTATTTTTCTTTTTGTTCTTGAGCCAGTTTCATAATGTTTTTATTAATGAGGAATGTCTTTATATCTGGACAGGAAAGTCTGCCCTTTTTGCACTTTTTCAAGGTTGACTTATTTATGGACTTTTCATATTTTTTACAGAAATTTTAGAATAAATTTGTCAAGTTCCTGTAAAAAAAAATGCAGAAGAGACTTTCACTTAATTTGAGGAGGATTAATATCTTTATAATAAGAATTCATTCCATCTAAGTACATTTATCATCTATCTACTACTTAAGGTCTTTTATATCTTTTAATAGTGTTTCAAAATTTTCTTCATTGAGTCTTGGGTATTATTTTTATTTTTATTTTTTAAAAGATTTTATTTATTTATTTATTTGTTTGTTTATTTATTTATTTATTTATGTGAGAGAGAGAGATTGAGTTGGGGGGCAGAGGGAGAGGAAGAAGCCAGCTCCCTGCTGAGCAGGAACTGGATTCGGGGCTCGATCTAAGGACCCCGGGATCATGATCTGAGCAGAAGGCAGATGCTTAACTGAGCAATGCAGGCACCCCTTGTGCATTTTTTTTAGTTCCTAGTCACTTTATAGGTGAAGTAAGATATTAAACTGTTATCAATCACTTTCACCTTGGTGCAAGTGACTACCAAGTTGGGATTATTGGGATAGTCATCTCCTGGGAAAATGAAGGGCACATCTTTTTTTTTTTTTTTTTTTTTTTTTTTTTTTTTTTTTTTTTTTTTTTTTTTTTTTTTTTTTTTTTTTTTTTTTTTTTTTTTTTTTTCAGGTTCAGCAGAGCAGAGAGTTAGAGGTAGCTAGCAACAAAGCCAGAAATACTTTACTTTCCTGTTATGCTCAAAGCTGACCCTGACAACATGCAGGCCAACTTTCTCCCATGCCTACCAGCCCTATTAACACCCTGCCCACAAAGACACTTGTCAACCATAGCCACCTTTCTCTCCTTCCTGAGGGTGAAATCTTGTGATCTGGACTGGATCTCATTTTCAAGGGGAAGACTGTGCCCACAGGAATATGTCATGCTATGAAAGAGTCTATTTTTCTCTCTAGTAAAACCAAGTACTGAGATTAATTTGAATGATAGAAGAAAGCAGCATCTATTCAAATGCCTCCCTGTGACCGACTAGTAGGTTTGTGACCTACTAGTATATACAAACAGAATTTGGCACTGTCTCCCTAATGTCCGTTCTCTGCTGTCATGTCTATTTTTTAAATCGATGGGACTGTCCCAGGCTCTCAGTTTATTTGTTATTTTGACAAGTAAATAGGTTTCTAAAAAATCATAATTCACACTTGCTCATAACACCAGATATTCAAAGTCATCATTTATCAACTAATATCAGTGTAGCTTTTATTCCAATTCTCTAATCAATTTTAGAATTTTTACTGCTTCTCACAATTGTTCCGATAGCTTAAATACTATTTTAAAACATAACTTTCAAAAATTCCTATTCAAAACTGTGTTTCTTGGTGCAGATTTACAAGACCCTCTTAGTCTCTGGAGGAAATTTGGGGGCCATGCAGATTTAGTATTTCCTACATTCCCACTACCCTGTTGAACTTTTAAAAATACATGTGATCAACACAGTTCTAATCCCGAGGTGATTTATTTTTGAAATATCATAAACATCATCCTGAGAAAATGCCTTTTTTTTTCCCTTTCTCTTTGTCACCGTCCTAATTCCAAAGCTGTGTACAAGCTATGCATCAGGTAAAGTATCACTAATTTAACTTAGTTGGAAAAGATGTCCCTCTGAATCAATGGCAAGTCTAAAGTGCTGCATGTTTTAAAAGAGGTAGAATTTTGGTACCACTTACAGACTCATACAACCAAATCAACTATGCTAGTAATATCTCATTCTGTTTAACAAATACCTACTTTGTTACTGTTTGAATATTTTACCACATAGCTGTTCTTGGACTCATGTTTAACACTTTAGAGAAATACAGGAATATGTAATATATTAATTGTGTTGTAGCAGCCTTAGGGTTAATCTGAAGTGGGCTCACTTCTGAGAAAAAAGCTTGAATGTCCCTAAATATTGATTAAGGGACTGGAACTTAAACTGCATTCATATTAGTTAACTGGCATGATTTTGGAAAATTAGAAGATCCTTAAATGAGTAGAGAGGGGATTAAAATAGTGCTTGGGATATTTAACAGGCTGACAAAGGGAGGAGTTACAATACATAATAAATAAATAATAAAGCCATAGAGAAGTGGGATCATCTATTAGAATATACAGCTGAAATGCAGGAGTGTAAGAAGAAATGTCTGGATGAGGTTTGCTAGGAAATAAAACAGAACCAAAGAGCTATTCATAGAGGTGGGTGCTGGATGAGAGAAAAGGGGCAATATGCTTTATTCATTCATTTCACTCATTCATTCACTCCCTATAAGATCAGTTCCATAAAGAGCACAGACTCTGGGGTGCCTGAATGGCTCGGTTGTGTCTGCCTTCGGCTCAGGTTATATTCCCAGAGTCCCGGGATTGAGACCCTCATTAAGCCTGGCATCAAATCCTGCATCAGGCTCCCTGCCTAGCAGGAAGCCTGCTTCTCCCTCTCTCATTCTCTCTGCTGTGTTTCATCTTTAGCTGTGTTTCTCTCTGTCAAATAAATAAATAAAATCTTAAAAAAAAAAAAAAAAAAGAGCACAGACTCTATCTGGCACAATCCTTAGACCATGATAGGCCCTTGGTAAGTTCTAGTCAACTGATGAATGAACTACAAGCAAAAGTTACCCAATTATTTTTGCAATCATTATATTTTGACCTTTCAATTTATCAAGCTCCTAGCACAGTGCCTGGCATCCAGTAGGCATTTGGTAATTGTTCTTTTAGTTGAGGGGACAAATAAATATTAATTGAGAAAATAAGTCTCATGACTTTTATCTTTTCTTAGCTTTGCAGCCACCCCCTAGCCACCCTAATGTAGAAAAGACAAGTAGTTTTGTTCCCTCTTTACAGCTGGGAAGAGTAAGATTTGTTTGTGACCTACCCAAAGCCACAGAGTCATCATGAAAAAAGTCAGAACTTGAGGTCAGTTCTTCTGATATAATGACCACTGCTTTTACTTTCTGTCTACCTCTTTCTTTTTCCATCTGCAGTCTGGTTTCTTCAAATTCACTGCCGACAATGACTTTGGGCCACACACTTAATAAGACTGACATTTATTTGAATTAAAGAACTGAAGTTCCATGAAGTCAACATGGTGTAGCAGGGAGGCACCCATTAAGAGTATGGTCTCTCCAGGCAGTCCGCTTAGCTCTGAATCTGACTCTGCCTCTTCCTAACTAGATAGCCTTAGCTAAGTTAGTCAAATGTTTTGTAAAAGGGAATAATAATAGTATCTACTACATATAGCTTTAACAATCTGAAGTGCTTGGGCTAGTGCCTGAAACCAAGTAAGATTCAGAAAACATTTGTTATTAACAATAATGAGCCTCTTCATGGACAAAATATGGAACAACCAAGAGAAAGGAGTGGAGAGAGTTAGAAGGTAGCCAAGAGTTAGGAAACAGAGATTCTGTAACTTAACTAGATGTTTACCTTGCATAGACCAAATCTATTGAATGAATTAATACATATTGTTCTTGACTTTAGATTTTTTTTTTTTTTTTTAAAACTCAAGAGATCGAACCCAGAGTCTGTATTTTATTTTATTTATTTATTTTTTTTAAGATTTTATTTATTTGACAGAGAGAAACACAGCCAGAGAGGGAACACAAGCAGGGGGAATGAGAGAGGGAGAAGCAGGCTTCCTGCCGAGCAGGCAGCCCGATGTGGGACTCGATCCCGGGTCTCCAGGATCATGACCTGAGCCGAAGGCAGTTGCCCAACCAACTGAGCCACCCAGGCGTCCCTTGACTTTAGATTTTTAGCATGAGTATCTCTTCTCCTTCATCTACTATAGTCAAACTGTCCTAAATCCTTCCTTTATTTCCTTTGAAATGGCCCTTAATTTAGGGTCTTTTTATAATATCTACTGACACTTAATGTAGGACCACCACAAGTGTAAGTTGTTGTCAAAACATTCCAAAAAAATTTGTAATGTATCTAACAAAAGATTCAAATCCAGAATACGTACAGAGTTCTTGCAAATAAATAAGAATGACCCTAGAGGAAAAAGCAAATGAAAGCTTGACCAGATGTTTTTCAAAAGAGAATATGAAAGGGGTTAGAACTCAGTAGGCATAGGGAAAGGCAAGACTAAAAACATACACGCATTAGAATGACTAAAATGAGAAAGATAGACAATACCAATTGTTGACAAGTATTTAGAGCAAGTGGAACTCTCATAAGCCACTTCTAGGAGTATATATTGCTACAGCCATGGTATTTTTTTTATTGATACACACACACAATGTTACATTAGCTTCAGATGTACAACATAACAGTTCAACAAGTCTATATGTTATGCTATGCTCACCACAACTGTAGCTACTAACTGTCACCATACAATGCAATTACAATACCACTGACTATATTCCCTATGCTATACCATTTCTTCTCATGATTTATTTACTCCATAACTGGAAGCTTGTACTTCCCACTCCCCTTCACCCATTTGGCTCATCACCTGATCTCCTCTCCTCAGGCAACCATCAGTTCAAGGTGGCACCAGGTAACTGAGACTATAATGAGCAACTCACCCACACCTAGGTATGAATAATTAAGACATTCTAAATGCAGATAGGCATTTTTGCAGGATTCTTTGGCATCTTAGCTCAAGGAGTGATGAATGGGAAATCTGGAGAAAATGGCAGGATTGAAGTGGAAAAACTTGGATAAATGACTTTTTGTAACTTTCTGTGCCTCTTTCATATATGTTGGGCTATGTCTTACCCCAACCCTCTGACTTTCTCCTAGCATTAAAATTTCTGTGACCTCTTTGGAAATATTTGTGGTTAATGGCGCTCCCTGTAATGGAGAAAACATATAGAGTGTGTTGATATTTCTGCAAGAATCCCGGAGTGCCTGTGTTCTTTGGGACCAGGTTGACCTCAGGGACCTATGACATATTTACTGCCAGGTGGCCATTAATTAACCCCCAGGGTTGTCCAGAGTATCTCTCTCAGAGACCCCTCTGAGGACATGTTCTCACATCATGTTTGCCAATGGGATTCCCCTATATCACCCTGGTGGTTTAGTATTCTCGACAATGACTTATGAAACGAAGTGGATTGGGGGGAAAGAACTGGAAGCTAGCATCACTTTACCTCAAGAGCCACAAATGCTTCCTTCTTTCATTTTTTGCACCCACAGATACAACCCAAACTCCACCTTGATCTTTTGAGATAATCCACTTTCCTAGATGTCTGACACCTTTGTCACACTGTGTCACTAGGTCATTTATTTCATGAATTGGCAAAACCTCAGTCAAATTGGCAAGAGCTTCATTCATCAAAATAAATGAAAAGTTCTGGCGTTCTGGTAGGAGTTCTATCCTGAAGTCCTAATCGATCCACAAAGGACCGTCCCATGAGTTTACCAAAAACCACCTCTCCCCACAAGTTAGTTTCTCACAGGAACTGAGTGCCTACTGTGTGCCCATCGCTCTACCAGACGTTGTTATGCAGGAGAGAAGAGACATGGGGAAAGTTCCTCAAGTTATAATTGAATTAGTGAGACAAACACAAAGAAAAAGCAACTAGGGAGCAGCAGTGCAGTAACAAACAGTATAGACATGAAGTGTAACAGAGATCTAGGTCAGACTGAGAAACTCAAGCATGTACAGATTTCTTACCATTTTCCTTTTTCTGTTTCTTTTAGAGAATAGAAAGAAATTTGCCCTTCAGGGTCCCAAATGAAGCTAAAGAGTTATCAGTGCCTGTTCACAATTCTGTTCTGGGACATAATAAAAAAGGAGTCAGGATGCACTGTGATAACATTCCTTTGGAGTGACCACCTTCTAGGGCAGCAGAGAGTCAGCCAAAAACATAGGCCTTCTTTTAGATGTCTAGACCTGGAACCAGTTTCAAAACAAAAGTTTTCTCCTAGGGCGCCTGGGTGGCTCAGTTGGTTAAGCAACTGCCTTCGGCTCAGGTCATGATCCTGGAGACCTGGGATCGAGTCCCACATCGGGCTCCCTGCTAGGCGGGAAGGATGATTTTCCCTCTCTCACTCCCTCTGCTTGTGTTCCTTCTCTGACTGTTTCTCTCTGTCAAATAAATAAAATCTTAAAAAAAAAAAAGTTCTCTCCTAAGTAGAACTGCTCAATAATGGATGCAATGGAATGTCTCTTAAAGGAACAAACTCCTATTGCTAGAATTTGGCATTGCTTATGCAGGACTTACCCTGTTGGGTAATTTACATTTATGATCCTCACCATCATTCCCCAACAGAAGCATGTTGCATGTGTCCTTCAGGTGTTCGTTACAAGGCTCCCTCTCAGTGAGGCCTCCCTGGCCACCTTGGCAATTGCCAACACTACCTAATATATATTCACTATTTTCTTTTTGTATTTGTGCCCAATCGCTATGTAACAAATTGCCCCCCAAATGTAACAGCTGAAAACAACAAACATTTGTTATGTAATAAAATTTCTAAGTGTTTGACTCTGGGTCACTCATGATGTTGTAGTTAAGATGGCCGTAGTTGCCTTCTTGGGAAGCTCAGCAAGGCCCAGAGGATCCACTTCTAAGAAGTCTCGTTCTCATGGCTGCTATTATAGGCCTCGTGTCCTTACCACATGGGGTTCTCCAGACGACCGCTCACAGTGTGTTCTCTAGTATCTCCCACAGTGTGAGGTCTACTACAGAGGAGGGAGTCACACAGCCTTTCACCACCGTGTCTCCAAGGTGACACACCATCCCTTCTGACTGACTCTATTCATTTGAAACGAGCCACTAAGTCCAGCCTACACACAAAGAAAAGGAAATCAGGCTCAACTTCCTGAAGGGCAGAGTATCGAAAGAATGTGGACATATTTAAAATCACCCCATCTTCCATGTTCTTTTCCTCTGTGGCATTCATTACCAGCTGACAATGCATTTTATTTCTTGTTTTATTGCCTGCCTTATACCCCTGGAATATAACCTCTCAGGGAATTTTATCTGTTTTACTTACTGTTGAAATCTCAAAACAGTGCCTGGAATACTGAACATGCTCAGTAAATATTTGATGAACAACAGGTTGATAAAGGAATGAATAAATGAAGCCAAATTGAAGAGATTGGCAGAGGCCAAGCTGTGGAAGACCAACTAGGCCGTGTCACACTGTCAAGGAGTTTGGACTTTGCCCTAGAAACATGGGAAGCTACCAAAGAGTTGTAAGCAGGTCACGTCACATCCTGGATGTTGCAGAATGATTCTTGAGTTGGTTGTGGCATTTGAACCCCATTCCTCCGAGGTCTTTCTGACTCAGAGTGTGGCCCAAATTGCCATGACCCAGCCTCCTTCAGCTTCACTGCTGGAGCTGGGCCCAGACCCAGAGTTCCGCTAACTGTTGAAATAGTCTCACCATTTGGAGATTTCTTGCTATAACTAATTGACTTTTTAGCTTTCTGGCCAATTATTTTTGGCTGACTCATAAAAAAAGTCAAAGACTTTTATAACATAGCCATATTGTTTTTTGAGGTTACAAAAACAGTCCGAGTTGGTGAATTCACAAATACAGAATCTGCAAATAATGAGGATTGCCTGCATGTATATTCAGAAGACGGAACAATCATTCTCAAAAGAAATTAGTGTTGTGGAAGATTATCAGTTAAAGGAGAAAACAAATAATAGAGTCACATTCTACATGGCATGCAAGTAAAATGAAGACTGAGTGAGAGTCCATTAGATGTTGTGAATATAAGGTAGTTGCTGGTGTCTGTAGAGCACTTTCGTGGCAGCAGCTGAGGCAAGGATTTGGTTGCTATGAGTTGGGAAGTAACTGCAGGGGGGTGGGGTGGAGAAATGGAGAGAAGGGAGACCGAACTGTTTTAGGAAATTTGGTCTTGCTCGTCAGAGAGAACAGTCATTCACTGTTGAAACATATGCTCTGTGAGGAAAGGAATTTTCTTCTCTTGTATTCATTGCTGCTTCCTCAGCATCTAGGAGAGCATGGAGGAGCACCTTGACACATAAGTGCTCAATACAAATCTGTTCCCAACAGGCCTGGTCTGATAGAGCTGGGAGGCACCTTTAGGATCACATGTCCTACCCCCTGACTTTACAAAGAAGAAAACTGAGACCAAAAAGACTGAACTATTTACCTACGGTCCCATGCTAGCTGGGGGCAGAATTATGGCTAGAAATCCAAGACTCTTTCATCTTATTTCAGTGTACTATTTTTTTTTTCCTGCTATACCATGTAGCCACAAAAAGAAGAATGGAAACGAGAGGGAGCAAAAGTATTTGGCCTTGGGTGCCTGGGTGGCTCAGTCAGTTGAACTTCTGCCTTTGGCTAGGGTCACAATCCCAGCATCCTGGAACCAAGTCCTGCATGGGTCTCCTTGCTCAGCTGGCAGCCTTCTTCCTCTGTCTGCCGCTCCCCCGCTTGTGCTTTTTATCTCTCGCTCTCTTAAGAAAAAAAAGAAAGAAACAAGAAAAGCATTTGCCTCATTATTACAACAGGGATTTCAGCATATGGAAAGACTAAAGAAAGCAAACTGCAAAACAATGTGGATAGCACTTTTTAAAACTCCATGTTCGTAAAATAAGAACAATTTAGCCAGCATACCCAAAATGGGGAGTACTAAACTCTTCAACTGTTTTTCTCCGCAGGGTGGGATTACAAGAAACCTTCACTTTTAACCCTATGTATTTCTGCAGTGTTTAGATTTTACCTAAGAGTATGAATGCCTTTATTAAAGAGAAAAATAAAAGTACTTTTAATGACTAGGAGAAAAGTTACCGCCGTTAGAACTGTACAATGTTGGCTAAATAGGAACTTAGTGATCTTTGACCAACATAGAAACAAGTTTTGTGAGGATACCCGTCCCAGCCTGGAACAGAGTTCTCTCCAAACACCAGAGGGCTCTAGAAGGGGAATGGGAAGCTAGAACGACAATGCAAAGTGGAAGAAAGAGAAGGCAGCGAAGACAGAGGGAGGCATTCCCACTATGGCCAGGGGGCCAAGGCATGTCAAAAACAAACCACAGATAATCTAGGAATTAATAACATGGGCACCTACTGAGAAAAAGGATGACTCAGAGGTTTGCAGTAGCGAGCCCAGAGGGTTTCCTGCCCGCTCCTCTATCTCGCCTGCTCACCTTCACACACGCACGCACACGGAGCTGGGCCCCGCTCCAGCTGTCTGCGCAGTCTGTGAATTACCAGACCTGCGGAGCTAACTTCATCAAGGCTGCTCCACGAGCTAATGAAGTGATGCATGCAGACATTAAAACACAGCTGTAGACTCATAATACGCTATTATCGTGGTGGCCAAATACAAAGGCAATCCTCACAATGCCTACACCTTAGGGAAATGCCCAGATTTATTTTATATACACGTAGGCTTTCTCTTAATTCAACACGGTTGGATGGCATCACTGGGAAGCGGGAAGTGTTGCCTGTACATGTATTCTGACTGAAGATGCTGGAAAGTCTCAGAAAAGGCGATTCTGCTTTTTGAGAATGTGGTAGACAAGAGATGATTTAGGGGGCTTGCTCGCCAAAGTTCAGGGAGGCAGTCTCTTTTCTTTTCTGGGCTGTAAAGTAATAGGATCTTTTGAAAGTCAATGAACAGAAAGTTTAAAGCTCCAAGAGACAGGCATCAAGCCTAAGACTTTCCACTTAGATACCACTTAGTAATAATTGATATTCACCAAGTTGGCGTCTCAGTGCTCCTTTAGGGAGGTTGCTTCTCAAGAAATATTTCAAACATCCAAGCAGAACAGGAGACCAACTCCCTGCTCAGCCCCAACCCCACACACTCCCCCTCTCTCCACCCCCATCCCCATAAAGAGGAGGTGTAAGAGCATCCCTCCTCATCTGTCACCCCAGGCTGGTCACTGCCCGCTGCTGCTGCCCTTACAAGAAGATTAGTGAGGGAAGCATGCTGGTGCTAGTCTATAGTGACGTGTAGTAAGGTGAGATTTATACGCACAATACAATTGGCAGGACTGAGTTTCTTTCCCCCTTTAAAACACGAGGAGAAGGACATCTTCTCTTCCTTAAAAGAAATATTATAAATCATTAAAATGTGCTATAAAGCCTCAGTAATTAAAACAGTGTGATACTACTAGATGAATAAACACATGGACCAATGGAAAAGAACAGAAATTCAGACTTAGAGCCAAATGCCTACAAAGATTTGGTATATGGCAATGGTAGCATCTTCAGTAAAAAAGGACAATTTAATAAAATGTGCTGAGGTACTCGGGTAGTCACATTCAAAAAGACAAAGTTAGATTCATAACTAACATAATGCTTATCAGAATATCATCAAATAGAAATTTAAACATGCGTGGAAAACAGAAGAAACTGTAAAATATGATAAGAAAAACAAGAGAATCCCTTGTAGCGTCAGAGTAAGAAAGGCTAACTGTGGCTCCAAATCCAGGGATTATGAGAGAGAATAATGATATCCTCAACTCCATAACAAACAAAAGCCATCTGAATGGTAAGATGATAGCAATGGTAATGATGACAATAAATACACCAAGGACAATGTCAAAAGATAAGAGACAAACTGGGAAAGATACTTGTCACTTATCTCTCAAGCAATGTAATCTCCCCACTCCACATTTTTCACAGAAAGAAAATGTAAGTGCCCTTAAACATATGAAAAGGTTTCAACTTTAGTCATTAAAAAAACCCTGTAAATCAGAACTGCATTAGGAAACCAACTCTTACCTATCAGATTAGCAGAAAGTCAAGAGCACGATAACATACTCTGCCGGCCTGGTGGTGGAAAAACGATTTTATATAAAGCTGGTGGGAGAGTGGAATAAAGGATTTGACACTAACTATCAAAAATGCATTTACCCATCAACCTACTAGTGCCTCTTCTGGGAATTTATCCTGTCGATACAGGTGCATAAAAAAAGTCATTTATATATGCTTATTCATTGTAATGTTGCTTGTAACTACAAGATTTCAAAAAATTTAATATTCATTATGATTATTCTAATGCCCTAAGGGCCCATTAATGGGGACTAATTAGATAAAGTACAGCACGAAGGAATACTATGCAAATGTAAAGAGTAAAAAGTGAAACTTGCAGTGAGTAGTAAATAAGCCCTAGAGACTTAACGCACAATATAGTGAATAAAGATGGCAATGCCATCTTGCTAAGAGACTAGATCTTAACTAATTCAACTATTAAAAAGAAATGATGATTCTGTGACAAGATAGAGACACTAATTGCTACAATGGCAACTGTATTGCAATATAGAGATGTATCAAATCAACCTATTGTGCTTCTTAAATTTACACAATGTTATGTCAAATATATTTCAGTGAAAAATAAAAACATATAATAAAAAAAGTAGAAAGTAGACCTTTTCCACATGTTAACATAGAAACATTACCAGGTATAATATTGCGATATAATAAGAAATATATTACACTACATCAAAAGCTAGAGACAGACTGTATGGTGACTAACATTACATAATAAGAAATAAAAAAATCATTTAAAAAAAAGAAAAATATTTTTCGTCCCTCATCCCTGGCATGGATTTCATAACACTCTTGTGATTGATTTCCCGAGTGATAAGGGTGAAAGAACCATCTTTCTTTAATTTGGTTTTGTCCCTGATTCCTGACACAAGAGCCTCTAAACCCTTCGAATCTCCAGACTGAGGAGTGCCTTTTTGAATCTAAGGAGTAGACTCCTGGTGAGCCCTTGGTAGCTTCAGGATGGGTGCTGATTACACGGAAACCAGACCAAGGGAGGATTCGAAGATTGAAACTTTCAACCCCATCCCCCAGACCTTCAGGGAGGGGAAAGGGGCTAGAGATTGTGAAAATGACTAATGGCCAAAGACTTAATCAATCAGCTTATGTAATAGGGCTTCCATCAAAACTCTACCCAAGGGGTGTGGAGAACTTCTGTGTTGATGAATGTGTCCATGTGCTGGGATGGTGACATAACCCAAACTCCATGGGGACAGAAGCTTCTGGACTCTTCCAGATTATGCCCTACATGCCCCTTTATTGAAATGCTCATTTCTCTTCTTTATATAACCACAATAATAAGCAAAGTGTTTCCTTGCTTTCTGGGAACCATTATAGCAAATTATGTAACTGAAGAGGACGAAAGAGCTACTAAAGTCCCTCACCCAAAAGGCGGGCTCAAGGCTGTCTCATGTCAGCACGAAAGCTGCACAAGAAGGACTCTACAGTCAAGGATGCAGCTTGTAGATTTGGCCAAGCAGTTTATTGGTTGCATTTCCTGAAAATCAGTATACCATGGTGCTAAAGACTAAGATCTCCAAACTAGTTGGTTTGGATTGAGCCCCAAGTATACCATTTATACGGGATGTGGACTCAGCCAAGTTATTTCATTTCTGTAAAACTGTTTTCTTATCTACAAAATGCAAGTGACAGTGGGGAAGATTATCCACATATGGGCACTTAGCTCAATGCCTCACACACAAAAAGGGCTTAGTAAGTGGTAACCATTAATATTATTATTTGGCCGATGTCAAAGAGGTTACTGCCAATGTTCTTTTCCAGGATTTTGATGGATTCCTGCCTCACGTTGAGGTCTTTCATCCATTTCGAGTTTGCCTTTGTGTGTGGTGTAAGAGGGTGGTCTAGTTTCATTCTTCTATATGTAGCTGTCCAATTTTCCCAGCACCATTTATTGAAGAGACTGTCGTTTTTCCACTGGATATTTTTCCTGCTTTGTCAAAGATGATTTGCCCCTAGATTTGTGGGTCCATATCTGGACTCTACTCTGTTCTATTGGTCTATCTGTCTGTTATTGTGCCAGTACCATGCTGTCTTGGTAATCACAGCTTTGTAATAAAGCCTGAAGTCAGGTAACATGATGCCTCCAGCTTTGCTTTTCTTCTTCAGCAATTCCTTAGCGATTCAGGGTCTTTTTTGGTTCCATATAAATTTTAGGATTGTTTGTTCCAATGCTTTGAAGAATGTTGGTGGAATTTTGATCAGAATGGCATTGAAAGTATAGATTGCTCTGGGCAGTATAGACATTTTGACAATGTTTATTCTTCTGATCCATGAGCATGGAATGCTAGTCCATCTTTTTGTGTCTTCTTCAATTTCTTTCATGAGTGTTCTGTAGTTGCTCGAGTACAGCTTCTTTCAAGACACGTCTCCAAAGGCAAAGGAGACAAAAGCGAAAATGAACTTCTGGGACTTCATCAAAATAAAAAGCTTCTGTACAGCAAAGGAAACAATCAACAAAACAAAGAGGCAACCCACAGAATGGGAGAGGATATTTGCAAATGACACTACAGACAAAGGGCTGGTATCCAAGATCATAAAGAACTGCTCAAACTCAACATCCAAAAAGAAGATGAACACATCAAAAAATGGGCCAGACATGAAGAGGCACTTCTCCATAGAAGATAAACAAATGGCTAACAGACACATGAAAAAATGTTTATTGTCACTAGCTATCAGGGAAATTCAAATCAAAACCACTCTAAGATACCACCTTACACCAGGCAGAATGGCCAAAATTAACAAGACAGGATACAACAAGTGTTGGAGAGGCTGTGGAGAAAGGGGAACCCTCTTATACTGTTGGTGGGAATGCAAGTTGGTGCAGCCGCTTTGGAAAACAGTATGGAGATTCCTTTAAAAATTAAAAATAGAACTACCATATGACCCTGCAACTGCAGTACTGGGCATTTACCCCAAAGATACAGATGTAGTGCAAAGAAGGGCCATATGTACCCCAATGTTCATTGTAGCAATGGCCACAATCGCCAAACTGTGGAAAGAGCCAAGGTGCCCATCAACAGATGAATGGATAAAGAAGATGTGGTACATATATACAATGGAATACTATGCCTCCATCAGAAGGGATGAACATCCAACTTTTGTAGCAACATAGACTGGATTGGAAGAGATAATGCTGAATGAAATAAGCCAAGTAGAGAAAGTCAAGTACCACATGGTTTCACTTACTTGCGGTGCATAAGGGGTAATATAAAGGACAGTAAGAGAAGGAAAGTAAATGGGAAGTAGGGTAATTCAGGAAGAGAAATGAAACAAGAGAGACATTGGACACAGAAACAAACTGAGGGACTTGGAGGGAGAGGGTGGGGGGATGGGAGAACCTGGTGGTGGGTACTGAGGGCACCTATTGCATGGAGCACTGAGTGTGGGGAATGGGCAATGAATCTTGGAACACTGAAAGAGAAATTAAAAAAAAATCATGACAAATTAACCCAAAAGAGATTTTATTAAATATAGCCTTATTGCCACAAGAACTTTTAAAAATATATATATAGTATGTGTAAGTGTATGTATCTCACAAACAAGAGTTTGAAAAGGGAATCAATGAAAGATTTTCAAACATAAGAATGTAACATTGGGATTAAGTTTTATAGGAAAAGAAAAATGAAACGAGTTCCATAAGGGAAACAACTATGTAAAATTCCTGACTTCTCGAAGAGCTTGCTCATATGTTTTTTAGATGATGTTATAATAAATATGAAATTATTTTGGCATTTTTAAATATATATATATTATTATTTGGCCTCTGTTAAAGGGTGCCTGTTATTCTGTATCTTATTAGGCACAATATCATGCAGGGTCATTGCGGTTTTGAAGGTGGAATACCAAATACTTTCACTATTTCTCTGTCATTTTATTTTTCATTTCAACACATTTAAATTAAAGAGAGGAAGGCCCTCATTTGCACAGCTCCTACTGGAGCCAAGTGTGCAAAGTTATGAGTGTGAGTGTGGCAAGTCTTCCAAATGAACCCACTCTTTATGTTCTGGGTATAGAGGGCTACCCTCTTAGAGAGGAAACAAGCCACTTCTAGCGACTTAACCACATGGGGGAGAAAATCTCAACTCTGGTTGGACATCTTTGATCAAAGGCAGCAAATGATTTAAAAGCAGTTAAATCACTTGGCTTCAGAAAATCTTATGCATACAGGGAGCAAAAAGCAGTTTATATTTCCCCCAACTTTACTGAGATGTTATTGGCATATAACATATGTAACTTTAAGGTGTACAATGTGATGACTTGATACGTGTATATATTATGAAAGAGTTTGACAATGAGGTAAGTCAACACCGCCATCCCTCACATAATTACCATTTTCTTATAGTGATAACAGTTAGGATCTACTCTGTTAGCAACTTTCATATATAATACAGTATTAACAACTATACTCCCCATGCTTTATGTTAAATTCCCAGAACTTACTCACTTTAGAGCTAGAAGTTTGTACCCTTTGACTGACATCCCTCATCTCCCCCACCCTCAGCCCCTGGCCACCACTCTCTTTCCTATGAGTTTGACCTTTTTAGATTCCATACAAAACTGAGATCAGTTTTGGCATTTGTTTTTTCTCTATCTGACTTACTGCACTTCACGGCTCAGGGTCCATCCATGTCATTGCAAATAATTGGATTTCATTATTTTTACAGCTGAATAGTATTCCACTGTATATATATATATGCTCTCATTTCTTTATCCATTCATCTGTTTGTGGACACTTAACATTGTTTCCATGTCTTGGCTTTTGTCAATAAAGCTGTGATAAACATGTGGTTGCAGAATCTCTTTGAGAGAGTGTTCACATCCTGGAATATATGCCCGGAAGTGGGATTGCTGGGTTATCTAGCAATTCTATTTTAATTTCTTTGAGAAAACCCATAGTGTTTGCACCAGTTTACATTCCCAGAAACAGTACATTAGGGTTCCCTTTTGTCCACATCCTCACCCACACAAGCCATCTCTTATCTTTTAGAAACAGCCATTCTGACAGATATGAGCAATTTAGCTTTAGCTATTGTTTACCATTTGCCTGGTAACAGAAAGCCATTTCACTGCCACATCAGTACAAGGGCATTTATCTGTTACCTCCAGAGACATTGGGAGCTCTAAGAGGCTGCTGCTTATCTGGGAATCTCATTTAGGGAATGAGATTATTCATGCAGAACATTTAACACAATGCTTACAGTTCCTATATGCAACTTAATAAATCTTTCAAATGGAAATAATAATTCTTACTCCATCTGGTTATTGTGGTACTAAATGAGTTAATTACGTAAAACACTTAGACTAGAAGAGGGGCATGGTAAAAGCTTAATGAGTATAAATGCTTAAGACAACAAAACTTCCTCCTATTGCTAGGATGTTACCCAATCCTGCTTGGGGGAAGAAGAAAAATTAATCAGGAATCAAAGATTAAATTAATTTACTTATTTTTAAAGATTTTATTTATTTATTTGAGAAAGAGAGAACAAGAAAGCCCACAAATGGGGTGGGCAGGCACAGGGAGAGGGAGAGAGAGAATCCCAAGCAGTCTCTACACTGAGCACTGCCTGATGTGAGACTTGATCTCACGGACCTTAGATTATGAAAATTAAGAGTTGACTACTTAACCGACGGAGCCACCCAGACGCCCCGTGGAATCAAAGATTTAATCAACCAATAGTTTGAACCAAGTGACTTGTTAACAGTTGATGATTTGGGACCTGCAGGCATGGTAATTTCTTAGGCTTCAGCCTAATCATTTAATTAAAGTCTTTTTTAATTTTAACCTTGCTGACTCAGGGAAGCAAGTGGTGCTTTCCCCATTGCAACCCAATCTCCCAAGTGATGTTATGGATTGCACTTTTAAGGACAAGTTCCTATCTAACTGGCTGTTCCTTTCAGGTCACCATTTTGTCATTTATGTAGCTGCCACCAGGTGAAGAATGGTGCTTCAGCCTTGGGCTCCATGACACAAGCAGCTGGGGCTTTCCTCACAGGGCTAAATTCTAACTCTCTTAAATACCTAGTACAATTCTTTTTACCATGCTCTGGTTAATTAGTAAAAACAAAATAGTATGCAATGTAGAGTAAGATATTAAGATATTTGTTTAGATAAAAATAAATACATGGGTCCACTGTGACACCTTTCTTAGACTAAAGTGGCTGAACTGCCATCTTTGCCTGTTTAGAATAAACTTCTTCTTCTCTAAGTAAAATCTTTCCATTTTTGACTGATATTTCAAAAGTCAAAAAAGTTTTGTGTAGCTTCTCATGATTTTAAATTTCTTAAATTTGTTTATTTTAGAGGGAGGGAGAGAACAAGAGAAAAAGCATGAGCAGGGAGAGGGAAAAGCAGGCTCCCCCCTGAGCAGGGAGCCCAATGCAGGACTCGATCCCAGGACCCTGGGATCATGACCTGAGCTGAAGGCAGATGTTTAACCGATGGAGCCACCCAGGGGCCCCAACTTCTCCTGATTTTAGAGTCAGAATCTCCTGTAGGTCTTTGACTATCAAATTGTCACTGATTTGTCTCTGAGAGAAGGCTGTCAGTGTCCCTATCCGCGCTCGGTGGTAGTGGACAGTATTGTACATGGTTTGGGAGTTAGAAGATCTGTGTTTAGATTTCAGCGTATCTTAGCCTCAGTTGTCACACTGGCAGAAGGGAGACAATGCTCATAAAATGGTTTAGAAACATAACTAGGGCGCCTGGGTGGCTCAGAGGTTTAAGCCTCTGTCTTCAGCTCAGGTCATGATCTCAGGGTCTGGGATTCAGGCCTGAGTTGGGCTCTGCTCAGCAGGGAGCTTGCTTCTTCCTCTCTCTTTGCCTGCCTCTCTGCCTACTTGTGATCTCTCTCTGTGTGTGTGTGTCAAATAAATAAATAAAATCTTAAAAAAAAAAGAAACATAAACTAAATAATGTAGCCAAAAGACAGGTCACATAAAATGCATCAATCACTGTCATTTCCCTTCTAACAATAGCTAAAGCTTACTGAGACTTCACTGTGTTCCGGGCACTAGGTAAGAATTCTGCGTGGAGGGGCGCCTGGGTGGCTCAGTTGGTTAAGCGACTGCCTTTGGCTCAGGTCATGATGCCATCAACCCGGGATCGAGTCCCACATCGGGCTCCCTGCTCGGCAGGAGGCCTGCTTCTTTCTCCCTCTCTCACTCCCCCTGCCTGTGTTCCTTCTCTGGCTGTGTTTCTCTCTGTCAAATAAATAAAAAATCTTAAAAAATAAAAAAAAAAATGTTTAAGAATTCTGAGTGGACCCACTCATTTCATCCTTGTAGGAGGAAACCAAACACAGGCTTAGAGAAATTCAGCAACTTGTCTAAGGAGACATCAACATGTCAAAGTGAAAATCTGAACCCAGGAAGTCTAACTACACAGCTTATATGCTCAACCACTGCCATTCAAAGAGATGGTTTTTTTCCAAAACATATCACAAGTTGGTTAATACCATTTTGCTTTTACTTATCGACTGTTTACAACTTTTAGGGGCTCCTGGGTGGCTCAGTTGGTTAAGTGTCTAACGTCTGCTCAGGATCAAGCCTCACATCAGGTTCCCTTCTCAGCGGGGAGTCTACTTTTCTCTTCCCTCTGCCCTACTCATTCTCTCTCTCTCTCTCTCTCTCTCTCTCTCTCTCTCTCAAATAAACAAATCTTTAAAAAAAAAAAGTTTACAACTTTTTTTACAATTTTTGTTTACAACAAAAACTTTGGAGAAGTGGTTCTCCACTAGTTTGTGCGGACATATCCCAGGTGCTATTACAACTTTCGTATGCAGTTCAGGCTCCAGGGTCAGGTGTGCAAAAAAACAGCTCAGCTGCATTTACTTTTCACTATAATGAAACTTAACTTTCTACAAGTCCCATTCATGTGGTAGTAGAATGGAGTACAGATAACTGCAATCAAGAATCCCTCTTTCTTCTCTGTCATATCTTGGGAATCTCCATATTCTTGCTCACCAATGGGGGCAGAAAGGAAACTAGTCCTCTGATATCACCCATCTACCTCTTAGATGCTGAGATGTATATCTTCCTGTCTGATTGTGAATCATCACACCCGTAGATATGGCTCCATTTCAGTGATTTCTGAGTCCCTCTCAGACAGGGGTGCCTGGGTGGCTCAGTCTGTTAAGTGTTCACTTCTTGATTTCGGCTCAGGTCATGCTCTCAGGGTGTGAGATCAAACCCCGTGTTGGGCTCCGTGCTAAGCGTGGAACCTGCTTAAGATTCTCTATCTTGGGGCACCTGGGTGGCTCAGATGGTTGAGTGCCTGATTTCAACTTCGGTCATGATTTCAGGGTCCTGGGACCCCCACATCAGGCTCCCTGCTCAGCAGTAAGTCTGCTTCTCCCTCTTCCTCTGCTCCTCCCCTTGCTCAGGTGCTCACTCTCTCTCTCTCTCTCCCCTTCTCTCTAAAACAAAACAAACAAAACAAAAAAACAAACAAAAGTCAGGACACATTTGAGGGCTCTTCCATGCCCATCTGAGGCCGTGGAAAATTGTGAGATACTGTCTTACAACTTTCTGCTAAGATAAGTCACAGGTCACAGAGCAGAAGTCATTTGTACATTTTGCCAAATGTAGGTTAGACATGTGATGAATTTCAAAGGTTTGCCACCACTCTACACTTTACCCAGGAAGTGAGGCAGAGGTCCCCTTCATCCTCGATAGTTCCCAAACCAGTGATGTGCTGGTAAATGTCTACCAACCAGTTCTCCAAGGGGAAAAGTTTTGATTTCTCTCAGTTGCTGATCTCTGCGGCGTCACGATTCTCACCAAGGCCAGTTTCAAGCTCCCAGGGTGAGAACCCTGGAGACAGACTTGGGCAGAGATGCCGGGATTGACTCCCACGAACAGGTGAAGTGGCTTCAGCACACATCGCCTCGCCTGAACTGAAATGCCTGAAATCTTCACTCATTCGATCAGTTCAGGGCTCCGCACAGGAGCGCCTCGGGAAGGACCTCTCCTCAACAGCCCACCAATGTCGTTCTCTCTCCTTCCCATTTCCAGCCCTAGTCTGGCCACTTTGGGTCTCCTGGAGGCTGGATGCACTGGCTTTAGCCACTACAAAGTCATTCAATGTTTATCCTTGGAAAACAAAATCCTAAAGCTTGACTTCATATTTCACTATTCAGTGTCAACCTTTCATAGGTAATAACAACTTGTGTTCTAGTGTTGAACTGGGAGAGAAAAACAATTTAACAGGAAACGCCAGATTGGGAAATGGGGTTAACAAGGATCTATATTTACTATATAGAAAGTAATTTTTACTTTTATTTACTATATATAGTAATATAGAGTATATTTACTATATAGAAAGCTTACCCCATTATAGAGCATTGGCTCCCTCTCACCACCCAAACCCCCACGGGCTCTGCCAGCTTATTCTCCAGGTGACCAAACCATGAAACAGAATCTCATTTATTTTCCTCTATAAGGAAAATGAACCTTTTTAGGATACAAATCTGGCCACTTTATTAACATTTAAAATACTCTGTAACCCAATAATTTCATATTTTTGATACATACCTATTATAGGCTGAATTGTGCCTGCCCCCCACCCCCAAATGCATACATTCAAGTTTTAACCTCTCATTACCCCAGAATGTGGCTATTTTTGGAGTCAGGGTCTTTGAGTAAGGTGGTAAGGTAAGTAGGGTGGGAGGAGATCATCTGGGCAGGCCCTAAATCTCTAGGACTGGAGAGCAGGACCCAGAAGGAAGATCACGTGAAGACTCGGGGAAGAGAGTCCCTACAAGCCAAGGCGGGGGTCTCGGAAGTAACCGGCTCCGCCAATACCTTCATCTCAGACTCCTAGCCTCCAGGTGTGCGAGGACATCAATTTCTGCTCTTGAAGTCACCCTGTGATGCTGTGTTATGGCGGCCCCAGCAAACAGATACAAAACCCTAGAAAAATACTTGCACATTTCTACAAGGCAGGTTTTTGTAGAGCAGCACTTGGACCTTGAGAATTTGACCGCAAGGAATCAGAGATGACAGAAGACAAGAGAGCACAAGTTCTGCTGTGGGCACTAGGAGAGAGGGTCCCCTCCCCACCCCCACCCCCAGCCTCCAGGGCCCCTCTGCTGATTTCCAGGCAGCACCTGCTCACCTTGGCCTGAGGGCTTTCCTGTAGCTTCCATGACCTGGGGGTGAGGGTGTCTATGCCACTGATGTTCCTCACTTCCCTCCGCATCCCAGCATCCTTCCCACGGGGACTGATGGGAGTTCCCTCCCCCCTGTGCTGAACTGCAGGCTCCCAGAATTCTCCCAGCTGTGCTAATCTCCAGGCCCTCAGCGTGGTGGCTAGTTGATAATACTGGGTGCTTTACTGGGTGCTTCTGTGATTAATCTCCAGGGTAGGGATATTGCTGTGGTTGCAGTTTTCGATATGAAAAGCATCCTCTCTCTTTTCTCTTTTTTTCTAACTTCTCTTTCAGGTCCTGTTTGGATATGTGGTAAAATGCCATCGGGGAGAGCATGCGTGAGGTCCATCAGAAAGTCGCTGGTTCAGGGTGACAGGCCTGTCGAGGTTCGCCCACCTAGCTGCCCCAACTTCCTGTCTCATGAGCTGACTACAATTTCTTCAGATACTAATTTAAAATTATATTGATCCTTCCCAGTGTCTCTCATCTCCTTTAAAACAGAGCAATTTTAGTCAATAAGATAGAAAATTACAATCACAGTTTTAATTATTGAACTCTTAACTAGGGGCCTATATTAAGTTGTTTCTCATGCATGAAATTATTTAATTTCCACAAGAACTATTTGAGACAATGTATTATTATCCCTATTATTATTACCTCTGTTTATGATCCATATTGAGCATACTATCAACTAGAACTTAGAGAGATTAGGTAAGTGACCCAGGATCACACAACTAGAAAGGGGTAGAACCAAGATTCAAGCACTTTTTGTCCAACCCAAGAGTGAAAGCTCTGTTTAAAATGAACACTGGGGCGCCTCGGTGGCTCAGTGGGTTAAGCTTTTGCCTTCAATTAAGGTCATGATCTCAGGGTCCTGGGATCAAGGCCCACATCCAGCTCTCTGCTCAGCAGGGAGCCTGCTTCCTCTCTCTCTCTCTCTCTCTCTCTCTCTCTCTGCCTGCCTCTCTACTTACTTGTGATCTCTCTGTCAAATAAATAAACAAAATCTTTTAAAAAATTAAAAATAAAAAAATAAAAATAAAATGAACACTGATTGGTGTTTCTTGTTTCCAGCTTCTTTGTTGTCTTTTTTTTTCTCCAAGATTTTATCATTTGAGATAGAGTAGGAGCAGGGAGGAGAGAGAGAAGCAGGCTTTCCACAGAGCAGGGGATCTTGGGATCATGACCTGAGCCAAAGGCAGATGCTTGCCTGACTGAACCACCCAGGCAACCCCCAGCTTCTTTATTGTCTTAAGATTGTTAAAGAAAATCTGTCGCAGGAAGACTTGTGAAGATTGATTCATTCACCGAGCGAAAATACGTTAACATACTCTAACACAATGAGCATGTATCACTGCCATGTCCAGATAGACGATGCTTTACAGAGGCCAACGGAAAGACACATTTTCTAGAATCAATGCCTTAGACCATGGAAAATCAGAAGGCAAAGACGGGTTAAATGTTCTTTAAAGCAAATTGGTTTGGCAAAGGGAAAACCATATGAGGTTTGTTATATTTTTATTTTACTCTTTGTGAACAAAAAGGAATGGCAGGAAGTGACACATAGCAGTGTGTTGGTTTTACTAACACACATGCAAACGTACTCTTGCACACACACAAACCACACGTACCATATTTTACTGTAACTTAGATGGATATTTTTGCTGTTAGCAACTAGGAAAGAGAGTTTAACAAAGGAAATCTGTCACAGGAAAATTTGAAAATCCATAAAGCCTGAGTTAAAAATTATTTTTCTCCTAATATGGAATTAACAAAAACCAAATAGCCAAATGTCTAGTAGATGATTTTGTAAATTGCAGCTCTGATGTGTTTAAATGGATTAGTACCTAAAAAGACACTAAGATTAATGTGTATGATTTAATGTGTGTAATTTTTCACATTTCAAACATTTTAAACAACACATTTCAATGAATAAACTAATGAATGAACATATACACTAAATTTGTAAAATAGGGACAGTTATCAGATATTTTTCTAGAATTTCTCTAATCAAAAGTATTCAACTTCTACATTTTATTTTTATTACGTTATTATTTAAGTAGTGAATAAAGAACTATACATGTTGAATATCAGTCTCTAGTACTCTGAATTTTTCTATTTCTTCATATTATAAAAATAAATCTGAATGAAACGTCTTTTCTTGGTCCCCACATTTTGATTCTGAATGATGAAAGAAAATGACAACTTCTTAGATCATTGATCCACAATGTTTTTAAAGTCTTAGCAGCTATACTTCATGTGGTAATTAATTTAAGTGATCAGGCAAAAGTGCTGGTAATGCCAGGTTATACTAATTTGCAAAGCATTTTGGATGTTTCTTTTTAAAAAATTTTATTTAAATTTAATTAGCCACAATATAGTACATCATTAGTTTTTGATAAAATGTTCAATGATTCATTAGTTGACTATAACACCTTGTACTCATCATATCACATGCCCTTTTAATTCCTGCAACCCAGTTACCCCAACCCCTCACCCACCTCCCTTTCCGCAACCCTCGGGTTTTTTTCCCTCAGTCAACAGTCTCATATGGTTTGTTTCCCTCTCTAATTTCTTTCCATTCCATTTTCCCTCTCTTCCCCAATTGTCCTCTGCACTATTCCTTATGTTCCACATATGAGTGATAACTGTGTTCCTTTGATTGACTTATTTCACTTAGCACAATACCCTCTAGTTCCATCCATGTCGATGCAATTGGTAGATTTTCATCCCTTCTGATGGCTCAGTAATACTCCATTGTATTTATAAACCACGTCTTCTTTATCTGTTTCACCTTTACAAAATTACAAGTCATGCCTTATAATGTTATTGGTTCTTTATGGAACCAGAGAGTTAGTATTGTCATACAAACCTATTTTCAATTTTCTTTGATTTGTCCAGAACCTTGACTGTTTTGCCCTGACTAACTGATAACAGGAACATCAAATGCTAAGGTACTCACTGTGGGAACAATCTTCGTGAGTGACACGCCCAGACTCTGAGTGTAATTGAATTTCTTAGCGTAAAGCTCCCACATTTTCCCAGAATATGTGGCTACATTACAATAGGTTCGTTTATATTTTCTTCTTGAAATTACAAAACTTTGAGTTTTATATCATCAATCTCTAAAGTATAAGATAACTTGTAGCAAACATAGGAAATCTTTGATATTGGTTGGGTGTATTCATTTAGAGACCGAACTGGCCTATCTTTCCTCTCATCAGTAATTATGGCGGGTCCTTTACCTCCGCACTGCCTGACTCATTCCTGATAACATCTCCAACTTTTGGTTACACGGATACCGTTCGCCTATCTCAGGTAATTGATTCCACCTTCTAGAGTTGCTGAGTCACAAGACTGCAGTCAGTCCTTTTTGCTTTTACCACATAACGGAAACAGACAAATCATTTCACCGCCCCTGCCACATACTGCCTCCGTGTGAGCTCCATGTAGGTCATCACACATAGGGCTTTGATGCCAGATGTCACAATTTTTTAAAAAGAATTTATTATTCATTTGACAGTTAGAGAGGGAGAGTGAGCACAAGCTGGGGGGGGGGGGCAGCCGAGGGAGGAAGAGGGAAAAGCAGGCTCCTCACAGAGCAGGGAGCCCAGTGTGGGCTTGGATTCCTGGACCCTGGTATCATGACCTGAGCTGAAGGCAGACACTTAACCGACTGAGCCACCCAGACATCTGAGGCCATTTGTCACTATTTTAAGATACACTGCCTCCTCCTTTCTAGATTTAAACTTAGCCTCTCTAAAACATGCTCTCCACCCCCGCACCTCCATTATCGTAAAGAAAATTTGCCTTTGACCAAATAGAACATTTTGAGCAACTGAATAGGGGATATGAAACACCTTCAGAGAACTTAAGTCATGGAATCTTAAATCTTGCAGATGAGGAACACAGAGTCAAAGAAGTTTAACCAGCTTGCTCAAGGTAGAGTTGGAATTTGACCATAGGTGACTACAGCCCCAAGGCCAGTAGCTCCTCAACTACCTGAACACCAGAGTCACTTGGAAGATTATACTCCAGGCCCCATTTCTGGGCAGTCCCATGGATGGATCATTGAGAGTATTCCTCTGCAATTATCTGCTATTTGTAGCTTATTTTTATTTTCTAGGTGGACATCAGCCAAGAAAGGAAACTAAACCAAGGTATCTTTATTTTTTAAATTAAAGTATACTTAACATACAGTGTCATATTAGTTTCAGGTGTACAATATAACAATTTAACAATTCTATAGATTTCTCAGTGCTCATCCCAGTAAGTATGTTCTTAATTCCCTTTATCCCTTTCACTGGATCCCCCCTGCCCCCTGTCACCTCCCATCAGGCAACCCCCAGTTCTCTGTATTTAAGAATCTGGGTTTTTTGTTGTTGTTGTTATTTATCTCTTTTTTTCGATGTTTGTTCATTTGTTTCTTGAATTATACACATAACTGAAATCACGTTATTTGTCTTTATAAACTAAGAAAGATGCGAATGGTTTAGAGCAGCTTCTCTTGGGCTGCCTCTTCTCCTTTCTCAAGTAGACTGTTTTCTATCAGGTAAATGATATAAAAAGAAAATCGGAGACTGGTGTAGTGGTCACATTGCTGGGCTTGAAACCGCCTCTGGTGGGTAAGTGGGGAGAGGAAGCCCTGATTTCTATGGTGAAAATCCTCCCACCATGGCCAATTTTAAATAACTGAAGGTTTAACAACCAAAGGCATGCTCAGTGCCCCCAGTTCTCATCTCTCACTCAATTTCCAAGGACACGCTGGGTCTAGAGCATAAAGCCATGGATAGGACTAGTGGATGGTGCAGTTCGGGGAAGAGATGTGAAGGGCACCTTTGGGATGACTACTGTCCCTCTCACCTGCCTTAGAGCAGGGGTAGTACTAATGGGAGAGCTGCCCTCTGCTTGAGAGAGGCTGCTGTCCTCTGGGGGAGGGGGAACTCAGGGGAGAGTAAAATATGAAATAGGGTTATAGGAAGCTTGGCTCTCAGCCTGAGAGGAAGAAAAGTGGCTGATCTTTCTATGCCTCTACTCACCCTTGGAGAAATGGCAGAGTGCACATTCAACATTAGCAAGATACCCCCAGTCTGCTTCTAATCCATGAGTTAAGCTACAGGGGCAGGCTGGCTTCTCACATGATCAGGCCTGGCAGAACATAACCCTAACTAGTCCGATGACAGAGACTGTTCCTTTGCCTGGAATAGCCTTTGCACAGCTGACTCATCTTGGGAAAGTGAGTGATGATGGCAGTTTGACAAATATTGGCTACTGAGCATGCTAACATGACTAATATCACCTCACCTAAAAGTACCAGAAACACATCCAAAAACCAAATATAAATGATTCTAGGATCAGTTTCCATTTTAGATTATTTGTTACTTTGGCAAACTTCTAGAAGTGAGGATAACTATTTTTTGGGTGTCAACAACTACAACAAAGGTAAATAGCCCATCCTTGAGCATCCCGGGTAACAACCACATCCATGCTTCATTTAAATGCAAACGTTTTGAATATTGACTCACTTCCATTCTGGTTGAATCCATTTGTCCAATAATTCAGTGCCCATATAACCTTCTCCCGACTAGAAAGATAGACACTTCAAAAGTTAAAAAAGAAACTCCCAAATAGATTAACCAGAGAGAGAAGTGATCACAGCAGGACTCAAAATTTTAGCATAAACTCTCTAGAGTAGGCAGCGCAGGTAGATATTGAGTAAGACGGCCGAGACTTAATTCACCAGCTATGAGATCTGGCCTGGTCATGTAATCTAACAGCATTTTCTCATCTGTAGAATGAAGATCTTTATACTCAAGTCCCATGGTAACATTTCCTACTGTGTACTAAGCACATTTATCATGCTCTTTATCTTTGACCCTCAAAATCAGCATTCAAGGGTTCTTAATGTGGAGTTCAGATTCCCAAAGATCCAGAGGTGATACCAGACATGAGCATGCAAAGCCTACCATATGTGCATATGTGTACATTTTTATCAGGGTTCTCAGCCAGGGATCCATGAGAATCTCAGCAACTGGGGGGAAGATGGACAAAAGAACAGAGACGTAGGTGTGTGCATTTTGGGGAAACTTTCCACCGTGATTCTAATGTTTGCTCCCCTGACAAGTTTGTGAGATACCACTTTTGACAAAAACACCAAAGCACCAGTTTAAAATATTGATTTGCATGTATACTCAAAGGGAAAGTTATATTAAAAATGAATAAATACTGAATTACCTATTTTCCAGAGACATGAAAGTGTATATCCACACAAAAGCTTGCAAATATTAATAGCAACTTTATGCATTATAGTCCCATGCTGCAAACAACCCAGAAGTCCACCAGTGGGTGAATGGACTAAAAGGGAACATAAATGTCAAAACATTTCCAAAAACACAGTGCATGAAAACAATATTTAAAATGGTTCAATTTTCATAAAATTCTTGCAAATTATACTGACAGCAGATGAGCAATGGCCTTGAAATCTGGGGTAGAGAGGATTGAACTGCAGAGGGAAATGAAACTTTTAGGATGATGGATCTCTAGTAACAAATCTTGGTTGTAGGGTGGTTTCACAGACGTATGCATTCTTTCAAACTCATCGGGCTATAATTTTTTTTAATGATTGCGGTTTGTTGTAAAAGTGTGCTTGAATAAAATTGATTTAAAAATTAACAATGCCGGCTCCTGAACTCCAGCAAGTATGATGGCGTATCTCTCATGCAACCATTTACCCATCAACTCAAATGCATGTCCTTTGAGCTGTTTTCGGCATAGAGCACTAATCTCTCAACACTATTCTCTCCAGTGCCACTGAGTAGGGCTTTTAAGAGGCAGTCAGCAGCATATTACAAAGCTAAATTGCCACCCACAGACTGAGGATAACCTCAGCCTCGTAAGACCCAAATCTAATCCATCAAACACAAAAGAGCAAGTTCATGTGGGGAAACTTATTCCAATGGGAGTACTCATTTTCCAGTCTGCAGCTTAGGAAACATACACTGTGTTGTAGACAATTCACTGCAAGCTAGCTGTAATTCCTTTCTTTACTGTAGATCAGTGCTCACTGAAAACTCTACTGTTACCAACTAAACTAATCAACTTTTGAGGAAGAAGACAATGATACCTCTAAGCTACTAGAGACACAAGTCCCAAATTTATTTTACAGATCACAGGCCTCAGTACATACCTGTATGAAAGCCGAATGTTTTTATGTTCTAAACTGCAAATACACACTAATTTCTAACTTTTATTACCACCTTTAATGCCTTAGTAACTTTTATCAACAAACTATTTTTGAAGTCAGTGAGATGTAAGTGAATGTTTGTATGTCATTATTTATAACTTCATATACAAGATCTTTAACAAACTTATTGTGAATCAATGACTTGCAAAAGCACTTTTGACCAAATTAAGCACTTTAAAAGACTTTTCATTTGTTTTCTAACCAAGAGGCATGAATATTTTGTATATTTTACCTTCAGTACCTTCTGTGTCTTCTTATAAACATTACATTTATTTATGAAATTCATATTTTTCAGAAAACCAGATTTATGATTTGCAAGATGAAGTAGAGTAAGAAAACAGAACATGTCCTATAAGTAAAGATTAGTCAAAAAAGTATGTGTTAAATTTTTGAAAATAAGTCTGCCTTGGAAATGCTGTATTTTTCCTATATTCACACAAAATTCTTGTGGACTCAAGTTTTGTTGTATCTGGACAGCTGCAAAAGAAGTAGAATATTTGGTTAACCTGTTAGGAGTAAAATGTTTCTAAAAGATAATTATTTATTCCATGTAGTAACTTTCTGGGGAAGCCAAAAACTTGAAACACTTCAAACAGAATTGAAATACTTGATCAATTTTTATTTCAAAATGTCTACAAAGTTTTAACCTCCATTATACAAATAATTTTTCAAAATTGAGACATTATTCAAATGTAAGCCAAAATCTTTATACGAATAGAATACACACAAAGATCAAAAATAAACATATTCTCTCAGCAAATTTTGTTACATAAACAAAAATATGTACAGCTCATATTTTCAATTTAAAGTACAATTGTCTTAACACCACATATAGAAGGTATTAAAATAAGAAATACTACAGCAAAAGTTACAGGAATAATAAATTCATCTTATGACATCTATAAATCATAATGATACACATAACCAATCTTCAAGGAATAAATACTGTATACTTGGATCTTAATTTTTACTTCATTTTGTTCATTTTTTAGAATATTCTGTGGATAAGTAAAATTCACATTCTACCAGCTATCCTCGATACAAAACTTACAGCATGTGAAGAAATCTATGTCTTTGTACTTTGGGATAGGTGTCAAAAAAATTCTTTAAGTTGAATTTGTATGAACCTGTGTTAAAATTTTCCAAGTAAAAAAAAATTCCAAGTAAACTTAACTGGCTATTGAAAAGTCAACCAATTCTTCTTAAATAGGAAATGTTGGGGGAAAAAATCCAAACACTTAAAAAGTCTCAACATAGTAAAGCAATAAAGAAAGATTATGCCAGTGGCTCCCTAGGTTGTTAAGCAACACAGCTAGATATACATTTAATTATGTTTTGCCCCAGAAATCCTCCTTCCTTTTCTGCGCTCGTGCCAGAGTCTGAAAAGCCCGGAGACTAGAAGCCGCAGAGCGAGCAGAGATCTCAGATAATCTGTCCTCATCTGTAATGAAAAAATTATAATTATAATCAGTGGAGAAAATACCTCTAATAGAAATACTATGTTTTATAACATTAACAAAAAATTAAAGGCATCAAGCTTTTTAATGTCAATACTGACTCTGTCAGAAAAAAATTATTAAAATATAGGATATTAACATTTTCACGATAGTTCATTGTAGTTTCCCAAGTTTACCATATTTCGAAATCAAATATTTTAATGTTAAATGCGCATTGTTTCCTGCCTGAAATCCCACAGTGTCATTACACATGGCCTGTGATTTCAGTAT
>PITA01016879.1:0-45079 GCA_004023965.1 Spilogale gracilis | reverse complement strand
TTTTTTTTTTTTAAAGATTTTATTTATTTGACAGAGAGAAACACAGCCAGAGAGGGAACACAAGCAGAGGGGAGTGAGAGAGGGAGAAGCAGGCTTCCCGCCGAGCAGGGAGCCCGATGTGGGACTTGATCCCGGGTCTCCGGGATCATGACCTGAGCCGAAGGCAGTCGCTTAACCAACTGAGCCACCCAGGCGTCCCATCATCTTTTGCATTTCTAAGTGAATTTCATATTCAGCTAGGGAATCTCTATAAAATTCCGATTAGGATTTTGAGTGGGATTGCAGTAAATATATAGATCTATGTGGAGAAATGACATCTTAAAAATATTGGGCGTTCTGCTCTGTGAACATGGCATTTCTCTCCATGTGTTAAGTCCTCATTAATTTATCTAAGCAACATTTTGTAGTTTGTGATTTTTTCATGTATGTGCCTAAGAATTTTGTGTTGATGCCATTGTTAAATGGTATTATTTTAATTCAACTTCTGATAATTCACTGGTAGGATTTAGGAATACAATTGATTTCCAATGTAGTTCAGATATTCTGCAAACTTACTGAAATTTCTTATTGATTCTAGTACTTTTATTATAGATTACATAGAATTTTTCCTTGTAGCCCAATGTCTTCTACAAATAAGACAGTTTTACTTCTTTCTTTCCAATCTGGATGACTTTTACATCACTTTCTTGTACTTTTGAATTGCTAAAACCTCCGATGCAATATTACATAGAAGTTCTGATAATGGAATGAATCCTTTTAATTTTTTTAATAATATATGGTGGAAAACACTCAGTTTTTCACCATAAAGTGTGATATTAGTTGAGGCTTTTCACAGATGCACTTAATAAGGTTGAAGAAATTCCCTTCCATTTCCACTTTGCTGAGAGTTTTAATCAGGAATGGATGTTGACTTCTGTGTAATGTTTTTTCTGTATCTATCAAGATGATAATATTTTTTCTTTTTTTATTCTTTTAACACAGTGCATTACATTAATGGATTTTCAAATGTTAAACCAATCTTGTATTCCTGGAACAAAACTGACTAGATTATGATGTATTATCATATTTACATATTTTTAGATTCAATTTACTAATTTTAAATGACTTTCTTGCATCTATGCTTATGATGAATGTTAGCCTGTAGTTTTCCTTTTAGGTGTTTGGTTTTGGTATTAGAGTAAGGCTCACTTACAGAATGAGACATCTTTTATTTTTTAGGAGAGTTTGTGTTATTTCTTTGTTATTCCTTTATTTATAGGAATCCATCAGGGAAGACTGGTGCCTAGAGAGTCTGTGGGGAAGTTTCTTTCGGTAAAATCTTGTATAAGACTACTGAAAATAGGGGGCGCCTGGGTGGCTCAGTTGGTTAAGCAACTGCCTTTAGCTCAGGTCATGATCCTGGAAACCTGGGATCGAGCCTCACATCGGGCTCCTTGCTCAGCGGGAAGCCTGATTCTCCCTCTCTCACTCCCCTTGCTTGTGTTCCCTCTCTGGCTGTATTTCTCTCTGTCAGATAAATAAATAAAATCTTTAAAAAAAAAAAGGACTACTGAAAATAGACCTACTTTCCTTCTTTCCAATCTTATGGGCAAAGTATTCAGTCTTTCCACAAAAAAGCAAGGTATTTGCAAGAGTTTTTATTCTTCATAGATTCTTTTTATTATAATTGAGAAAGATTTATTTTCTTTGTTTCTTTGTTTCTTTGTTTCTTTGTTTCTTTGTTTCTTTGTTTCTTTGTTTCTTTGTTTCTTTCTTTCTTTCTTTCTTTCTTTCTTTCTTTCTTTCTTTCTTTCTTTCTTTCTTTCTTTGAGGGGAGTTTGGGAGAGGTAGAGGGAGAAGGAGAGAGAGAATATTAAGCAGGTTCCATACCCAGAGTGAAGCCCATGCAGGGCTTGATCTCACGACCCAGAGATCACGAACTCAGCTGAAATTAAAAGTCAGACATTTAGGGGTGCCTGGGTGGCTCAGTGGTTAAGCCTCTGCCTTCAGCTCAGGTCATGATCCTGGAGTCCCCGGATCAAGCCCCGCATCAGGCTGCCTGCTCACCGGGAACCCTGCTTCTCCCTCTCTCCCTCCTGCTGCTTGTGTTCCCTCAATGGCTGTGTTTCTCTCTGTCAAATAAATAAGATCTTAAAAAAAAAAAGTCAGACATTTAACTGACTGAGCCACCCAGGTGCCTCGAGAAAGTTTTATTTTCTAAGTAGTTTGCTAAAGTCTTTATTATGCTCATGGATTCTGTGAGTCAGAAATTCAGATACGAAGCAGCAGAAGTGACTTTTTTCTGATGCCCAATATTTGGGGACAAACCAGGAAGTCTTGAAGGACTGCTTAAATAGTGAAATGGCTCAATGACTGGTATCACGTGAGGGCTTCTGCATTAATGTGTCTGCTATTGAGGCTGGAATGGCCAGGAGGCTAAGCTAGCTAGGACTAATGAGCAGAACATCTACACATGACCTCTCCATGAGTCTCGGGTTTCTCAGTGCAGGTGGACAGATTCTAAGTGGGAGAGTCCTAAGAGGGAGCATCTAGAGAGTGAGTTCTCCAAGAAACCAAAGCAAAAGCAGCCTTGATTCTTGTGAACTAGCCTTGTAACTTACACTCTATCTGTTATGCTAAATTACTTGGGTTATGAGTGAATGACTAAGGCCAGGTCATATTCAAAGGGAAGGGAATTACATACCAACTCTTGATGGGGGAACAGCAAGATGACCCTGCAGAAGAGCATGTGGGCTAGGAGATACTGCTGTAGCCAGTGTAGGAAAATATAATTTTCCTCATACTTCAAAAACAACATTTAAATAAAATCAAATAAATTTAAAAGTATGAGTTGGTATTGAATAAGAGACTACAGTTAGGGGTCATCTGAGGAAAGAAACAATAGCAAATTTTTGGTAGGAAGAAACTGAATAAAAGAGCTGTAACTAATGGCATAGAATACATAAACCCATATCTAGTGGATGCAGAGAAGATAAACCCAGAGATAGTATTCTGACTCTAGAAATGCAAAGAAGCACAGGACTGGGAAATGCCAGGTAAAAACAGGACTGTGGGATGTGCAAATGGGGATATTAACTTTCTGAGCCCCACATTGGGGGGGTTGTGAAATAAATAAAATCTTTAAAAAAAAAAGAAAAGAAAAAGAAATAGGAACTTGATTGAGAGTCTCTGGTTTTAGTTCTGATTCTAACTTGCTTGTTGAACCTGAGCAAGTCAATTTCTCAATTTGGCTCCAAGTCGTCACCTAAACGTTTAGGTCAGTGGGTCACATGTACATTTTTTTTAAAGATTTTTATTTATTTATTTGATAGAGAGAAACACAGCTAGAGAGGGAACACAAGCAGAGGAACTGAGAGAGGGAGAAGCAGGCTTCCCGCGGAGCAGGGAACCCGATATGGGACTTGATCCCGGGTCTCCGGGATCGTGACCTGAGCCGAAGGCAGTCGCTTAACCAACTGAGCCACCCAGGCGCCCCTCACATGTACATTTTTGTTGACCTTCAGTCTCTGTACTCTGCTCTTTTTCTTAGAAGGTTGACTTGTATAAATAACAGGTATAGGACTCTTGGTTTTCTGATTCCCAGTTGGGTTTTGCCTACGGAGAAAGAGAAGAGAGTGAAGTTTCATGTTTCTTTTCTTAGCTCCCTCCTGTACTACTTTTAAGTTGACCACATCCATCAGTTGAGTTCAAATTGGTACTTGAACACTTCCCAAGTTTGTAGTCTCCATAAAGTCCCCTTATTTCGGGGCACCTGGGTGGCTCAGTTGGTTGGGCGACTGCCTTCGGCTCAGGTCATGATCCCAGAGACCCAGGATCGAGCCCCGCATCGGGCTCCCTCTCTCACTCCCCCTGCTTGTGTTCCCTCTCTGGCTGTGTTTCTCTGTGTCAAATAAATAAAATCTTTAAAAAAAAAAGTCCCCTTATTTCTTCAAGCTTAGGGGGTAGTAAATGCATCTCACTATTATTAACTCCTTCATTTCCCTACATATTTCCCATGCCTTTGCAATTAGTGCCTTTTAAAAACTATGCTGGAATTATGCTATTTTAGACCTGCCATCTGTTTCTTGCAATGAACTTAACTGATACATTTCAAATGATCTTTGGTATTCCTACTATATATAACATTTTATAATTCTACGAAGAGTCTTTTACCAGACTTGGTTATCATTGCAGAACCATTTTAACAAAAGCTGCAATACTCCTAAATGCATATATAGAATACCTTTTCTATAAGCCAATGCTTATGTGGCCTGAAAACACAGAAGTCATTCATTTTCTTCATTTATTTGATTTTTTAAAAAAATTTTTTATAGTTTTTTTTTTTTAAGATTTTATTTATTTGACAGAGAGAAACACAGCCAGAGATGGAACACAAGCAGGGGGAGTGAGAAAGGGAGAAGCAGGCTCCCCGCTGAGCAGGGAGCCGGATGTGGGACTCGATCCCGGGTCTCCGGGATCATGACCTGAGCTGAAGGCAGTTGCTTAACCAACTGAGCCACCCAGGTGCCCCCATTTATTTGATTTTTTAAATAAGACCTAAAATTGACTTTTTCTATGTTGCTCCAACTGAAGTTTAGTTTTTTGACAAAGAGAACATTCATGTAATAGGAAAAGGTAAAATTGATTGTATTAGTGCCTGTCATTGTCAAAGATACGCCCTGTAAGTGGTAATGTGGTTGAAAGAGTGTGCTAAACATCTGTCCTTTTACTGATATCCATACCCAAAATGAAGTTTGGATTGCTTTGAAATTGCAAGTGCTATTTGCAGTATATTTCAGTTTGTGATTCTGGACGTGCATTCCTCTTAAAATCTTTGTTAAGAAAGAGAGGCCATTTATACAAACATGTTAAAATCAAGTGCAGGGGCACCTGGGTGGCTCAGTTGGTTAAGCGTCTGCCTTTGGCTCAGGTCATAATCCTGGGGTCCTGGGATCGAGCCCCGAATTGGGCTCCCTGCTCAGCGGGAAGCCTGCTTCTCCCTCTCTCACTCCCCCTGCTTGTATTCCCTCTCAAGCTGGGTTTCTATTTGTCAAATTAATAAATAAAATCTTAAAAATAAATAAATAATAAATAAAATCCAGTGTAAATTCCCAAAATGTTCAATTTTAGGATTCTCCTTGAGTTGGGATTATTTATTTATTTATTTAATTTTTTTAAAAAAAGATTTTATTTATTTGACAGAGAGAAACACAGCCAGAGAGGGAACACAAGTAGGGAGAGTGAAAGAGGGAGAAGCAGGCTTCCCACCGAGTAGGGAGCCCGATGTGGGGCTCGATCCCAGGTCTCTGGGATCATGACCTGAGCCGAAGGCAGTTGCTCAACCAACTGAGCCACCCAGACGCCCCGGGATTATAATTTATTGATAAGTATTTGAAATACGTGAATCACATGTGAAAGCATAGAAATCTTGTTTTTGATAGATATATAGTTGGATGGTAAATTTGACCAAAAATAAGGAATACATAAGAGATAATAGGATCAATATCAAAGTAGTGTTCTCTATCCTTTAAGCATCTGATAATCTGTCCTCATGTTAAGGTACTACTTGTTCTCACTTAGATCAAGTTCTTAAGAGGGGAGGTGCTTTCATCTAATGGTTTATGTAGCATGGAAATTTCTCTTTCTCTCAAAATAAATATAATAAAATAAAAATTAGAATTCAGGGCTCATGGGTAGCTCAGTTTTTTAAGCATCTGCCTTCACCTCAGGTCATGATCCCAGAGTCCTGGGATCAAGTCCTGCATCGGGCTCTCTGCACAGTGGGAGTCTGCTCCTCTCTCTCTTTCTGATCCTCTCCCCTGCTCATCCTTGCTTTCTCTTTCTCTCAAATAAATAAAAACTTTTAAAAATAATTAGAATTTAAATTCTTTTTTTTTTTAAGATTTTATTTATTTGACAGTGAGAAACACAGCGAGATAGGGAACACAAGCAGGGAGAGTGAGAGAGGGAGAAGCAGGCTTCCCGCCGAACAGGAAGCCCGATGTGGGACTCGATCCCGGGTCTCTGGGATCATGACCTGAGCCGAAGGCAGTCGCTCAACCAACTGAGCCACCCAGGCGTCCCTAGAATTTGAATTCTTAAAGACATTTTCCAGGTGATGAAAAATAAAATAGGAAATATTAAGCAAGATTATTAAAAAAATATAATTGTAAGACTTCATTTAGTATATATTTCCATCAAGGATCTTATCCTGTAAGCAGAGAGTGAATCCTATTAATTATGTTGTAGGCCACAAAGAAAACCTTGGTAGCTTTTTCAAAGTCAAAAGCATTTAAAAAACAAAGTCAAAAAAGTTATCATTTGACCACAATACAATTAAGCCAATATTTTAACTGTATGCAAAATTTAAAGTTTTCTCTTAAGCAAGCAATGATACACTATAACAAAATATCAAAAAATAATTCATACATTTTAATGATGATAAAAATTATAATTGGAAATAAAAACAAATTAACTAGGTCTTAACTCAAGAAGCTAACAAGCAATTAAATTTAAGGAAAGGGAAAATAAATAATACATGATATGGGAGATATTAATAAATTAGAAATTAGAAACAAAGAGTAGAATTGGTAAATATATATTGCAGCTGTGTTATTGAAAATACTACTATGAAAATGCACCTTAAGGAAACTTATTGATGATTAAGCTAAAATAATATAAAGCATTAATATACCATGATGGAGATTAAAAAAAGAAATAGCTATATTGTCATGCACAGGGCTTTAAAAAGTTAATAACAGTCTATTATAGAGAAATTATAAAGCAAATTTGAAAAGTGATGATATGTTTTCAAAGCACAAGTTACTAAAGTTTATTTAGAAGTAGAAAACCTGTAGGGATTTAAAATTGTGGAAGGAATTGCAAGTGTTGTCAATTCCAACCCATAAAATGTTCAGATACCTATATGCAAGGTATGTACAAGCACATACACAAACACACTCCCAGAAAGCTGGTAGTTACACACAGAGGTATTTCTGACAACATGATGGAGAGTCAGATTTTGGTTTTGTATTATGTGAATATTTTTCATGTCCATGCATTGCTATGAAAAACAAACTTGCAAAACAGGAGTTTCTCAAATTGAGGTGATTGGTCCTTTGTGATATTTATTTTATTTTTTTTTCTTTTTTTTTTTTTTAAAGATTTTATTTATTTGACAGAGAGAAACACAGCGAGAGAGGGAACACAAGCAGGGGGAGTGAGAGAGGGAGAAGCACGCTTCCTGCCGAGCAGGGAGCCTGATGTGGGACTCGATCCCGGGTCTCTGGGATAATGACCCGAGCCAAAGGCAGTTGCCCAACCAACTGAGCCACCCAGGTGCCCCAGTGTGATATTTATTTTAATGCATTTATTAAATTTTGTACTAGGTGCAATTTTCATATAGTTTAACATTTTTAAATGTGTATAAAAGTAAATAATGAAAATTTTTTCCTCTACACATTTCTCTGCACCTTCACATCAATTCCTAATGGTTCAGATGGTCATTTCCGATTTTTTTTTTTAAAGATTTTATTTATTTGACAGACAGAAACACAGCCAGAGAGGGAACACAAGCAGGGGGAGCGAGAGAGGGAGAAGCAGGCTTCCCGCTGAGCAGGGAGCCCAATGTGGGACTCGATCCCAGGTCTCTGGGATCATGACCTGAGCCGAAGGCAGTTGTCCAACCAACTGAGCCAGCCAGGCACCCCCATTTCCGAATTTTATTATGCTTATACAAGTCATTAGAAAGAGAAATTCTTTTTCTTTCCTTCCTTTTTGCATACATTATACACACTGTATATCACCTGGCTTTCTTCATCACACTTCTCATGGAGATACTTCTATATAGTTCATAGAAAGAATCCTTAAATCTTTTTTTTTTTTTTTTTTTTTTTTAAAGATTTTATTTATTTGACAGAGAGAAACATAGCTAGAGAGGGAACACAAGCAGGGGGAGTGAGAGAGGGAGAAGCAGGCTTCCTGCCGAGCAGAGAGCCTGATGCGGGACTCGATCCCGGGTCTCCGGGATTATGACCTGAGCCGAGGGCAGTTGCTTAACCAACTGAGCCACCCAGGCGCCCCTAAATCTTTTTAATAAAACTGAATAGTATGCTAAAGTATGAAGATACAGTAATTTTAAGAGTAGTGTCCAATATAGGAACACATCTGATTATGTAAGTCTGGACTTGGCATACATACTTTTAGATCTAGGTAAACATATCTGCTTTGTACCCTCCACGTTTTTTCCTCTCATGGAACAGTCAAATTGATATCCTTAGGGACCTGACAACTCTATCCTTACCTCAACCCCTCTTCTTTAGCTAATGGGGGTGTAACCATGACTGTGGGTATAACTGGTAAATATAAAGATTTTCCATAAAAAAAAAAACATGGCAGATTCATATACAAGAAAGAAATACTGTGTTTTTTTTTTTTTAAGATTTTATTTATTTATTTGACAGAGAGAAAGACAGCGAGAGAAGGAGAAGCAGGCTTCCTGCCGAGCAGGGAGCCAGATGCGGGGCTTGATCCTGGGTCTCCGGGATAATGACCTGAGCTGAAGGCAGTCGCTTAACCAACTGAGCCACCCAGGCGCCCCAAGAAAGAAATATTGGTTTTTAAGCACATTTTGAAATCTGGACCAAAAGACAGATTTCATGAGTCATAAAAACTGACTGTGTATTAGACCATGGATGAAACATAAATTAAATCCCCAAAGTAGAAAGTTACTGACAATATTCTCTGGTCACAATTCAACAAAACTAGAACTTAAATATAGAAATAGAAAAAAAGTCAAGAAAAGTTTTCCTGGAAAATTAAGGTAACACTTAGAAATAAAAATAACACACCTGAAAATAGAAATACTTTTATTGATAGTTTGCTGTGGTTACATTTCTAAGAAAATATATATTAGTAAACTGACTCCATAAGATATAGAAATAATCCAAAACAGACTAATTGCCCCAGAAAAAATTCAAAATGTTACTCAGCTACCTCTAAACAAAAAGCACCAGTTTCAAATGTTTCACAAGGGAATTCTACTAAAACATTAAGGAATTTGTCATTTGAAGCCATATAAATTATTCTAATTCAGAGCATAAAAAAGGAAAGTTTCTAAATGTGAAAGCATGCATAAATACTGTTTTAAAATCCTATAAATATAAAAGTTACAAGTCAATTACAATTATACATATCCATTTTAAAATCTGTAAGTAGGGGAGCCTGGGTGGCTCAGTCATTAAGCATCTGCCTTCAGCTCAGGTCATGATCCCAGGGTCCTGGGATGGAGCAGGGATGCTGGGCAGGAAGCCTGTTTCTTCCTCTCCCACTCTCCCTGCTTGTGTTCCCTGTCTCATTGTGTCTGTCAAAAAAATAAAACCTTAAAAAAATAAAGTAAAATAACAAATCTATACGTAGATTATTAGTTAAGGAAATGTACTTCATTTATTACAAATTTAGTACCTCAAAGGAATTAATAAAGAAAGACCACGGAGATACAATTTCAGAAATGCAAGAATTAATATTAAATACCTGTTAATCATCAAAAGGAAAAACAAATCTCTTTTTTGTGGTTGAATAATATTCCAGTGTAGTATGTGCTGTGTGGGGTGTGTGTGTGTGTGTGTGTGTGTGTGTGTGTGTGTGTGAAAAATCTTTATCCATTCATATGACTAATATAACACTGTATGTTAATTATACTGGAATTAAAATAAAAGCAAAAGGGGAAAAATCACAATATTATCCCTATTAATTTTGAAAATGTATTTCATAATTCATCTTTTCTTGAATAATAATAATAAATAATAATATCTTAAATTATCCATTGGCTCCTCAGTATAGTCCTATGTCATAACATGAAATGTATCCCTTAACTAACCACTTTTCACCATATCTAATGCTAGTACTCTACCTCTCCATCCTTATGTCCTTGGTCCACTGCTATAACCTCCTTCCTGGTTTTTGTGTATCCCTTGCCTCTGGAATCCATTGTCATGTACCAGAGTTTGTTTTGTGAAATACAATTAAGAAAGTTTTGTTCCCCAATTTAAAAATTCTTTGACAGTTTTCCTTTATGCGCAGCATAAAATTCATGTCCCTGAGTGTGGTGGATAAACTCTACGTGGTCTTATTCCTGCCAGATGCTATATCTCATACTACTTCCCCCGCAGGTCCCCGAGCTTCCAGCCATCATGGCTGCCCTGGTCTTCCTTGAATACAGTTCAGGCTCATTTCAGCTCTAGGGCTTTTATATTCATAGGGAGTCCTTTCCCTGGAATATTTTTTGTCAGTCAGGTTCTCCTCGGGTATTGCTGTCTCACGAAATTTCCCTGCCTACCAGCCCTTAAAAAACATTCTTCTCTTTCCCAGAGTTCACCTTTACACAACTACATGGTTTCCTCATCTTCATAGAACTTCAATCTATCTGAAATTGTCCAAATTATTTGTTATGTGGCTTTCTCTTCCAAGTCAAAGAGAAACTCAGTGGAAACTGTCACTGTTTTTGCTGCACTGAGGTCTGAACAATGGCATTTTACAAATGTCAGGGCTGGAGCGTGGGATCAGAATGATATTTGGGCTGCTTTTCCTTGAGGCTTGCTTATGTTTTTTTTTTTTTTTTGCTTATTTATTTTTTTTTTTGTAAGATTTTATTTATTTATTTGACAGAAAGAAATACAGCCAGAGAGGGAACACAAGCAAGGGGAGTGAGAGAGGGAGAAGCAGTCTTCCCACCGAGCAGGGAGCCCGATGTGGGGCTGGAGCCCGATGTGGGGCTCGATCCCGGGTCTCTGGGATCATGACCTGAGCCGAAGGCAGTCGCTTAACCAACTGAGCTACCCAGGCGCCCCGAGGCTTGCTTATGTTTTATGACCCCTTCAGAAAATGCCTGTCGATGTGGGAGATGAGGCTTTCTGGAGCAAGTAATGGAGAAATGTGAGTAAAAAACTGTCAAACCATAATCCTGATTTCAAAAACACAGTGTTTAAAATCCAGTCTCTAAAAAATATTAAAAATAAACACGAATTCTGGAACTTGTTAATTAGTAAATATTTTTAAAGTTTTTGAACAAGTATGGAAAAACCTCAACACCAAGAAATTTCCATAGCAACAAAAAGTCTAATGAAGAAAAATAAAAAACAAAGCCGCTTTTTGTAGCTAACAAGTGTTTTGTGCTTGCATATACTTTTTTCCTGATCATCAAACCATCCTTTTATTATTTGTGCACAAAAATCTACACCATGTTTTCTTTCCTCACTTACACGTTTTAAAATTTTCTCCTTTCTTTCTTTTCTTTTTCCCTTTATACAAATTGGTGAACACATTACCATGTCAGGAGAACACAACTAAAGTGTTACTATCAGATCTGATAAATGATGATGGTTTTCTGTGGGAAAGCATTTCCATGAATGCAGTGGATTTTTAATGAGCCAGTTACAAGGCATGAAGAGGAAGAAGAGGAAGAACCTACACACATTGGGGGTGTGTGTGTGTGTGTGTGTGTGTGTGTGTGTATGCATATGAGTGAGGTGGGCATAAAACAAATTGGCATTTTCTTTCTTTTCCAAATTTCCCTATTATAGTCCACGGAATCCCCTGGGATTATATAATGGCAAAAATCCCAATAACTACTCTTTATTGAACTATTCTATCAGGATATGCACTCTTCTATCACTGCAACATTTCCATGAAGGAGGGAAGAAAGAAATTAAATGATGCACTCAAGGTTACAGACCTGACATTACTGAACCAATAAAGCAAAGAATGCACATTGACCCCATGGCCACAGGGACTACTCTGCGTGGAAAGGCCTCAGCAGAGTAGCTTCCAGTGTTGTAAATACAGAAGCTCTTAGAAATATTTCCTGCTCTTCAAAATGCTTTTCTTGCTCATTTGCTGATGCTTGAAAAATTTTTTAAAATTTTTTTTTAAATTTTATTTATTTGACAGAGAGAAACACAGCGAGAGAGGGAACACAAGAAGGGGGAGTGAGAGAGGGAGAAGCAGGCTTCCCGCCGAGCAGGGAGCCCGATGTGGGACTCGATCCCGGGTCTCCAGGATCATGACCTGAGCCGAAGGCAGTCATTTAACCAACTGAGCCACCCAGGCGCCCCTTGAAATTTTTTTTAATTGACTTTTTTTTTAGAGAAGTTTTAGGGTCACAACAAAATTGAGTGGAAAACGCAGAGGGTTCTCTTGTTTCCACATGCTCAGCTTCTCCCATCATCAGTGTATCCTTCAGAGGGGTGCACATGTTGCAACTGATGAACCCACACTGACACACCATAATCATCCAAAGTCCACTGCTTACAGTTGGAGTGTACATTCTGTGGGCTTGGGCAAATGTTTGTTTTTGTTTTTGTTTGTTTTTTAAAGATTTTATTTGTTTATTTGACAGAGAGAGGCACAACAAGAGAGGGAACACAAGCAGGGGGAGTGAGAGAGGGAGAAGCAGGTTTCCCACTGAACAGGGAGCCCCGTGCGGGGCTCTATCATGGGACTCGGGGATCATGACCTGAGACAAGGCAGATGCTTAATGACTGAGCCACCCAGGTGCCCCTGGGCAAATACTTAATGGCACAAGTATTCACCATTACAATGTCATAAGCAGTAGTTTTGCTGCCCTAAGAATCCTCTGTGCTCTGCCTTTTCACCCCTCTCTTCCATTTAATTTCTGGCAACCACTGATCTTTTTACTGTCTCCATAGTTTTGCCTTTTCAGACTGTTGTATTGTTGGGAGCATGCCGTGTAGAGCCTTTTCAAATAGTCTTCTTTCACATAGTAATATGCATTTAAGTTCCACGCGTCTTTTCATGGCTTGATAGCTCATTTCTTTTTAGCATTGAATAATATTCCGTTGTCTTACTAAAGGACATCCTTGTTGCTTCCAAGCCTTTCACAGCTATGAATAAGGCTGCTATAAACCTCCACGTGCAGGATTTTACATAGACATGAGTTTTCAAATTAGGAATGATGTCCTGCTCTTCAAAATACTTTTCCTACTCTTTTTTTTTTAAGATTTTATTTATTTATTTGACAGAGAGAAACACAGCTAGAGAGGGGACACAAGCAGGGGGAGTAAGAGAGGGAGAAGCAGGCTTCCTGTTGAGCAGGGAGCCCAACGTGGGACTCGATCTCGGGTCTCCAGGATCATGACCTGAGCCGAAGGCAGTCGCTCAACCAACTGAGCCACCCAAGTGCCCCTTTCCCTACTCATTTTGCTGGTGCTCAGAATTTTTCTAAGGAGTTGTAGAAGTTTCAGTTTTGTAATAATTGGTGAAACTTAGAGTGCAAAGGCTTCTGGCAGAGATGATCTCTGGATTCATACTGATGTGTGAATGATGTATGACTACTGTTGTATGACTACATCTCAAACTTTCCTGAGAGTAGGTGTTGGGGGCAGCTGTGCATCTAAGATAAGATTATAAAAGAAGTTTTCAGAAATTGAAAAAAATGGGGGTGCTAGGTGGCTCAGTCATTAGGTGTCTGCCTTCTGCTCAGGTCATGATTCCAGGGTCCTGGGATTGAGCCCCGCATCAGGATCCCTGCTCGGCGGAAAGCCCACTTGAGTTCCCTCTCTTGCTATGTCTTTCTCTGTCAAATAAATAAAATCTTAAAAAAAAAAAGAAATTGCAAAAATGTAAAAAATATGAAAATGTGCAGCATCTTGAATTACTCACTTACTCCTATACATTATTTGATTTGCTGTGGCCAGTTTATCCCTTCCTTGCCCAAACCTCGGGACTCTTTCTCGTGATATCTTCCTTAGCAAACTGTGATTCATTCTTTCTTTCTTTCTTTCTTTCTTTCTTTCTTTCTTTCTTTCTTTCTTTCTTCTTTCTTTCTTTCTTTCTTTCTTTCTTTCTTTCTTTCTTTCTTTCTTTCTTTTTTCTTTCTTTCTTCATTTATTCCTCCCTCCCTCCCTCCCCCTTCCTTCCTTCCTTCCTTCCTCTTTTCCTCCCTCCCTCCTTTCTTTTTTCTTTCCTTCCTTCCCTTCCTTCCTCCCTCCCTCCTTCCTTCCTTCTTTTCTCCCTCCCTCCTTTCTTTTTTCTTTCCCTCCTTCCCTCCCTTCCTCCCTCCCTCCTTTCTCCTTCCTTCCTTTCCTCTTTCTTTCTTTCTTTCTTTTTCTTCTTTCCTTCTCTTTCTTTTTCTTTCCTGCCTTCTGCCTTCCTCCATCCCTCCCTCCTTTCTTTCTTTCTTCTTTCCTTCCCTCCTTCCCTCCTTCCCTCTCTTTCTTTCTTTATTTCTATCTTTCTTTCCTTTTTCCCTCTCTCCTTCCTTCCTTCTTTCCTTCCTTCCTTCCTTCCTTCTTGTCCTCTTCCCCTTCCTGATCCCTCTCCATCTTCCTTTCCTTTTCCTTTTCCCTTTCCTTTTCCTTTTCCTTTCCTTTTCCTTTTCCTTTTCCTTTTCCCTTTCCTTTTCCCTTTCCTTTCCTTTCCTCCCCTTCCCTGTGATTCTTAAATTTCACTTCTGGGGCTCCTACACTCTCCCTGAACAAATGATGCATTGGAGTTCTATCTTGTGTTGAGGAAAAGGTAGAGAATGCTCAAATCCACCTTCCCTCATCTCAGGAACACAAGCCCTTCATTATATTTAGGACATGTCAAGATGACCCGAAACCCTTTTATTCTAAAAAGTTAGTGTGATCTGTGTATTTGGAAAGACAGTGCAGTCCCCTTGCTGCTGCCCTGTCATGCTCACCCAACAATAGTTGTACACCGCTATTTCCAGATTAGGGATCTAGTTTTTTGGGGGGAGGGGGAGGGTTATAGGGAAATTTTATTATTATTATTTTTAAAAGATTTATTTATTTTATCATGTGCAAGAGAGAAAGCACATGCCCATGTGGTAGGGGCAGAGGGAGAGAGAGAGCCTGAAGCAGACTCCCCATTGAGTGAAGAGTCCCACAGGGCAGGGGCATGGCTGGGGCGGGAGCTTTGATCCCAGGACCCTGAGATCATGACCTGAGATGAAATTGAGAGTTGGCTGCTTAACTGACTGAGTCAACCAGGCAGTCTGGGAAAATTTCTTTATAATGGTAAATTTGACATTACACAGTTTTAGAGTGGGGCCCCAGTCACTGGGCCACAGGGAGCAGTAAGGGAGCAGGTCTGGAAAAGACCAACACATTCCAGGACTCACTTCACACTGGTACCAATACCAGGAATGACCTTGTACCTTCCTGAAGCTTAGCCCACTCACTAGTTCAGTCATAATGCTGCTTTTAATCTGTTAGTTTTGGCCACTGTAGATATATCAGATTCACCATGATGACAGGCTGTTAGGCTTGACATTTTCTTCTTCCCCGCTTGCATCATATCCCACAGGTGTTGCTTTCTAACAACTTTTATATATATATTAGCTAGCCTGTAATTAGCATTTTGATATTTTTCTTTCAATAGGCAATCAAGTTCTTTAGTTAAAATTATTTATTTTTAAAGAAAGGAAATAAATCTGAAATAGCCCATTTTGCATATTGTGATTAGGAATAGTGTCCAGAGCTGTGCACCGTGCCAGCTGCAAACTGTAGGCTATGTCTACAGTTCATTTGTTCCCTTATCCTCCTAGTAGTTTTAATGAGGATAATCTGGGATTTTACATCCTGATTATCATCATTGATACTCATGTTAATTATATTTATTTATTTTCCAAAAAATTTGTTTTTTCACTCTTACCAAGCTGCAATATGGTTATATTAAAGCTGTTAGAAAAAGAACATGCTTACCTTTGGATCTTAGTCCAGATTGTGGTGGTAGAAACAGGAAATGCTTGTTAACTCCGGTTTCTTTTTTGTTTGTTTTGTCTGATTGTTTTAAAGTTTTTTTTTTTTATTTATTTATTTGACAGAGAGAGATCACAAGTAGGCAGAGAGGCAGATAGAGAGAGAGGAGGAAGCAGGCTCCTTGCTGAGCAGAGAGCCCGATGTGGGCCTCGATCCCAGGACCCTGAGATCATGACCTGAGCTGAAGGCAGAGGCTTTAATGCACTGAGCCACCCAGGTGCCCTGTCTGATTGTTTTAAAGCAACATGTTATCCTTTAATTAATTAATTAATTAATTAATTTTAATTTATTTATTTGACAGAGAGAAACATAGCCAGAGAGGGAACACAATCAGGGGGAGTGAGAGAGGGAGAAGCAGGCTACCTGCCGAGCAGGGAGCCCGATGTGGGACTCAATCCCGGGTCTCCGGGATCATGACCTGAGCCGAAGGCAGTCGCTTAACCAACTGAGCCACCCAGGTGCCCCATATCCTTTAATTAAAAAAAAAATATTGGGTCACCTGGGTGGTTCTGTCTGCCTTCAACTCAGGTCATGATCCCAGCATCCTGAGATATAGCCCTTGCTCCTTGCTTAGCAGGAAGCCTTCTTCTCCCACTCCCTCTGCCTGCTGCTCCCCTTACTTGTGCTTTCTTTCTCTCTGTCAAATAAAAAAAAATCTTTAAAATAATATTTGTTTTTTCTTTTTTTTTTTAAGATTTTATTTATTTGACAGAGAGAAACACAGCTAGAGAGGAAGCACAAGTAGGGGGAGTGAGAGAGGGAAAAGCAGGCTTCCCGCTGAGCAGGGAGCCCGATGTGGGACTCGATCCCAGATCTCCGGGATCATGACCTGAGCTGAAGGCAGTCGCTTAACCAACTGAGCCACCCAGGCACCCCATAATATTTGTTTTTTAAAAAAGGAACTAGATTAAACCATGGTTCTATTTGTAAATTGTAGCTAGGCTGAGTATTGAATTCTTACCTCTCAAAAGGTATGCAAACCTTTCCCTCAAAATCTCAGAGGAAAGTTCCATTTTCACTTAGTATTTAGAGCAGTAAAGAAGAAATTTGGCTTTATCCTGAGGTGGTTTTTTCCCCCCCTATAGATTTTTCTGCCTGTTGAAAGGCAGGACTTCGGTTCTTTTTATTATTAATGGCATCATATAGTTAATGATCCATTTCCTGGTAAAGATTCAAATGTTTCTTCAACTTAGGCAACTTTTATGCAATTATTTCTTTGATTTTGCTTTTCTTTGTGCTCCATTTCACCCTCTGGGTTACATCTATTATGTGTGTTGGATCTCTTGGATCATTTTTCCTAGTCTCTTGTCATTCTGCTTGTCATTATATTCTTACCTTTATCCTTTTTCTCTGAATTCTGAGATCATGCTTTTAGCTTGGTTTTTCTCAGTTTCCTTCATGACCCAAATTGCCAGTGACTGCCTGCAAAGTGCTTTTAAAAATGTGGCAATTGGGTTTATTATCTGAAACAATATTGTCCTGACATTGAATACTCTTTTCCTAACATCTTCCTGCAATGTCATTTGAAATATCATTGAAAATATCAATTACAAACATTTATATTTATCCTAAGTCCTTACCTCTATTTCCTTTCTCTTGTAACTGTTAAATCTTTTCATTGGGTGATTTTTATTTGTTTGTTCTTATATACAAGAGCAGAAAGGAGGTCACAGTCATGCTTTTCTGTGATAGGTACAACCTAAAGATAGACCCCTTCTTCCACACCTCTTCTCTATTCTCAGGAAGATGTGCAGGCCAGATATAACTTCAGAGTGAGATCCATGGTCTTCAACCATGGTACACTTCTTAAATCAAGATCAAATCCTTTCTCTCTTGTAGTCCACTCTTGCCTCCCATATCCCTTCTAGTTCAGAATACTGCTACCCCCCCCCTTTTTAAAAAGAGCTAGAGAGGGAACACAAGCAGGGGGAGTGAGAGAGGGAGAAGCAGGCTTCCCACCGAGCAGAGAGCACGATGTGGGACTTGATCCCGGATCTCTGGGATCACGACCTGAGCTGAAGGCAGTTGCTTAACCAACTGAGCCACCCAGGCACCCCTACTGCTACCCTTTTTTATGGTAATGGTAATATGTAAGGGCTTGCTATTCCCATTCAGCATCTGCCTACTCTCCAGTATTTCCAAATATGAATAGTACTCTTATTGGGATCCAGAGGGCTCTCATATATTTTCTTGGTCACTTTGATGTACATGAGTTAGAGAGAAAAGCACAATATGGGTGATCAAATTACCATACTAAAGGGAAATCCCCATGGTTCCTTATCCTAGAGTTACCCTATAATCAATTAGATGTCTCACCATATTTTAAGCTCTCTATAACCAAATAGCATGCATGGGCCATTTTTCTGGGGTTCTACATTGGGATTATTTGAGCAGCTCTGAATAAGCCTCCAAGGTGATGTTTTATCACTCTCCTGGCCTCATCAAGTTTTATTTTTGTGCTTGTTCATATATGTATGTTCATCAGCTTCCTGCTCCCAATTTTTTTTTTTTAAGATTTTATTTATTCGACAGAGAGAAATACAGCCAGAGAGGGAATACAAGCAGGGGGAGTGAGAGAGGGAGAAGCAGGCTTCCTGCCGAGCAGGGAGCCCGATGTGGGGCTCAATCCTGGGTCTCTGGGATCATGACCTCAGCCGAAGGCAGTCGCTTAACCAACTGAACCACCAAGGCGCCCCTTCCTGCTCCCAATTTAATGACAATTACAATAAGAACTATTCCAGGCTGCTTGGAAAAGGTGCCAATCAGCTTTCTGCATTGATCCTTGTTTTGTAATTTGTCCAGGGTTAGGTTCCATTGTCAATGTCCCTGCTTACTGACTGCCTCCTCTTTAATGTTGTCATTATTCCCTGGTAGCGATTGTGGGCACACTGTCAAGTCCTGTTCAACACTCTTCTCTCCTGTTGAATCATTCTGTTAAGTGTATTTGGCAATCTCATCCTTGAAGAGGAGAGTTCCCATAAGTTCCCCCATCCTACATTACAAATGTCTTTTAAGCAAAATCATTTCACTTTCTATTTTCTCCTCCCCCTTAGGGAACTTATGAGTCAGAAAAACCTGAGCTTAGAGAAAGAGGTGGGATGGGGAGGTGACTTTCATCTTCTAGACAGAATGAGCCATAGAGAAAGGGAAAGAGAAAAGGTGATGTGGGGAGGAATAAAGCTGATGGGTTTCCTGCTTTTTGAGAACTGGGTTTTTATAGTTTAGCATCATTATTTGATTAGGCATATTGGAGATTTTCCAATGATCAGACTTCTTATAATCAAATACAAACAAAAGAACATTCCAGAGCCAAATTAAAATGCAATTTTAAACCCCCCCTCCCCCCCAAAAAAGCGTGTTTGGCTTATCCCTGTTGCAGTGCCCTGGTGCAGACTGGCAGCCTTGTTGGATTGTACACAAGGAGAGTTGGAAGGAGGCAAGGAGACTGACCTTTACTGAGGGCCTTCTTCAGGCCACGCTTCCGATATGCCTTCTTTCTTAATCATTCTTGACCCTATGTAGTAGGATTTTCTTCATATAATTTATAGATGAGGTCTAGAGGTGGTAGGTAATTTGTGTGGGGTCAAAAATCTGGTTAGTGCCAGAGTTCAAATCTGAATTTTTTCATTTCCCAATTTTGGGAAAGCTCATCTTATTTGCTCTCAATCCTGCCTCACTGCATTAGTGCAGAGGTTGGCTGACTATGGTCCACAGACCACACCGCCCATGACCTTTTGCTGTAAACATGCTCACCCTCACTCACTAGTGTCTGTGGCTGCTTTTGCACTCTAAAGGCAAGATAAGTGGTTGTGACAAAGCCTGCCTGACTTGTCTCAGGTTTCACCAGCTTCTGCATTACTGCCTCAGAGCCAGGGCCCAGGGTGCTCAAATTTTAATTTGCATTCAGAACACTTGGAAATCTTGTGACTATTCTGATTCTAGTCCCACAAGTCTGAGAGTCTGCTGCCCACATTGCTGCTTCCTGGGCCCTGCTTTGAGTAGAATGGAGGTGGTCACTAATGGAGTAGCTAGAACACAACTGCTTTTCTCAGTTTTTCTAGGCTGGAAGCATAGAAATACCTTCTCTGGTCCCCTCTCAGGTGAAAAGTGCCAACTGTCTGACTTCTTAGGGTTAATAGTCATGGCCACACCCCGAATCTGCTCTATGTTCTTGAGGAAACCAGAGTGACTCCAGTTTTCCTCTTTGACAAAGTTGGATACTAGTCTTGCAGGCGTATACCTGTAGTTCTCAACCCTGGCTGCACACCCAGATACCATTGAGAGCTTTGAAAATGTTCTGGTTCCCACTCTCAGAAAATCTGACTCACTCGGTCCAGAGCAATGATTCTTATTCTTCCCTTGACATGGAGAGTTTTAAAAAATTCTCATGTGTGAGGGTACCTGGGTGGCTCAGTTGGTTATGCATCTCCCTTTGGCTCAAATCATGATCCTAGGGTCCTGGGATCAAGCCCCATATGGGGCTCTACCTGCTCAATGGTGAATCTGCTTCTCCCTCTCACTCTGCCCCTCCCCTTGCTGATACACTCTCTCCCTTGCTGTGTCTCAAATAAATCAATGAAATCTTTTTTAAAAATCTAATGTCCAGGTCAAACTCAAACAAAATACATAGTGATCAAAGTTGATGTCCCAATCATGAGACAAACAGAAGTCTTGCTGTGATGCACAGAGGACACAATATGACCATGATATTCCTGCCAAAAAAGGCATAACCTGAATTTAATCATGAGGAAACACAGTAAACTCACACTGAGAAATATTTTCTAAAATGCGCAACATACTGTACTCTCTGAAAAATCTCCATGTCCTCCATGAAAGACAAAGGAAAACGAGGGAATAGTTACAGATTATAGGGGATTAAGGAAGTGTAGCCACTAAAGGTAGCAATGATGCTTGAATAGGAAAAAAAATGGTACAGAGGACACAACTAGGAAAATTGGCAAAAATCTGAATATGCCCTGTGGATTAGATAATAATATTGTGTCAAGGTGCAATTTCTTGATATTGACAATGCACTGCAAATACATAAGAGCATGTCCTGTTGTTAAGAAGAGTACGCTGTACAGGTTAAAGTAAAAGGGACATGATGCTTGCCACTCATTCTTAAATGGTTCAGGAAAATTTATATAATATATAAAACATAAGGAATAGAAGACAGTTAGCAAATGTGGCAGAGTAATAGGTGGTGCACCTAGGTAAAGGCAATATGAGAATTCTCTAGGTATTCTTGCTCCTGGAAACTAAATCTGGGTGAAATGCGTATGAGAGGATGTTGTATCATTTTTGCAATTTTTTGTAAGCCTGGAATTATTTCAAAAATGAAAGTTAAAAAATTCAAAGTAAAACAAATGACTTTTTAAAAAGGGACTTGTGTTTGGAATTGGCCTACATGGATGGTTATTAACTGTGCAAGTGTAAAGGCCAGCCATAAGGGAAGACAGTGATCCATGACTGTGCACAGATGCCGCCAAAAGCCCCTTTTCTTTCTGGGTTGTCCATCTGGTTTATCACTTGGGTCCATGTGCAGACCTCTGAAATCTGTGCCCACACCCAGGCCTAGGTGTATAGCTACATGGGGCAAAGTGACAAGGACATAGAGGGAAGCTAAGTGATGCCCTATCACCCAGGACAGTGGAAGGAGGCAGAGTGCTTCTCCCTGTGGATCTTCCTTACCCATTCCAATCCTGCTAATTTCAGAACACCACTCACAATGTCTCCCTGTCTCTTCCTTGTTTCCGGCACGAGGCCTGTCTGAATGGAAGTCGTGTGCAGAATAGGGTATCACAGTTCAGGTTGAAGCTTGACAGAAAGCAAAAGAGGAATTGGAGGGCTTTGCATGATTTCTTCCACCTTTGCAAGCCTGTGGAATGCAAATGCAAACAGTGTTAGTCATAGCGCAATGGGTCCCAGAGCCCCTTCCTATGGTCCCTTCGTATCATTCTTACCTTTGTAAATGTTTGTTTTCCATGTGGTTGCTTCTCACAGTCTGAGCAGTTCTTATTTCCTCTTCTCCTTTGTCTTGGTGATTTGGTCACAATGTGGACAGTCACAGCACCAGGTTTGCCAACACTTCTGCAAGTGGCTGGTAATTGGGCCCTCCCCTCCTGCCAGTTCATCCATGCCTGTGCAGAGGCTCCAGATACTGACACTCCTAACGCCACCACTGTGTTGGCCTCAAAATGCCATCCTGCTTTGAATCTTATTCCCTAACGTTTCCCCAAAGTTCTCATTTTTGACTCCTTGTTTTATCTTTTGCTTTCAACCCCACACCTACTCTCCGGAAAATGACAGCTCTTAGAACTTCCCAAGCCATCTTCAGGTGAGGAAAATAAAGTACGGAGTGACTAATTTATGAATGTCACACAATTAGTAGGTGAGGGGGTCAGCATTGGACCCATCCCTGGCTGACCCCAGGTCCCTGTGTTGTACTGTGTTCTTCTGGAAGCAGAAGTTCTCTCTTCCACTTGTATTCAGAGGCATGATAGCCAAGAAAGGTATCTAATAGCTTCTTTTCTAGTTCATGAATGAAGGAACCTGAGCTCATGGTTGCTAGGGTTACTAAGGTTAGATGAAGAAGAGCTGGGTTTGAGAGGAAGGCTGAGCGTGTTTGTTTCTCCTCTCTGCAGCTGACTATTCCTTTGGAGAGTACAGAAACAGAACGGAGTGATGCAATTCCAGTGAAAACATACTATAATAGGTCAATGCACTGTGAGATCATTTGAAAAGGAAACCTCATAAAAGGTAGTATTAAAATCTTTAAACAATTCTACTCTTCCAAGAAATTCTGCTCTTCTCATGTCTGGACACTAGATTCAGTTGAAAACAACTCACCTGCACAGAAAAATCGAGACAGCAGAATGCAGCCTATTGCTTCAACCTAACCGTTGCGGCAACTGCCAGGAAGCTCTTTTTTAGTTTATTTGATTTAATGTCTGACATCTGTTTCCAGTTGTGAATGCTGAACGAACTCCTTTCAAAACCTTAAGCCTTGACTCCCTTACCCAGCCTCCTGTCACTACATTGTGCCTTTGAACCAGCCAGTTTCAAAGGAGAGGCCGCCTGGTGAGTCACGCTGCAGGAGTCCAGCAGACGTGAGCTAAAGCCCCAGCCCCACCACCGGTTGGTGTGGGCCACTGAGCAAGCAGATTAGATGTTTTCTTGCCTCAGCTCTAAAATGAGAACTGTGGTCCCTAACATATAAGACAGTCAGGATAAAAGGAGATAATGTGTGGAAGTGCCCATACATACAAAGTTGCTCAAGGAATTTAAATATCTGCCTTCACTTTTCAGAAATGCCTCCTTGTGGTCAGCCTTCCTTTCCCTTTGGTAATACATGAGCCTCGGCAAAGGCAAGGGGGGAGCCGGGGTCTGGCATGCACACTGAGTATGGTCTAAGCCTGAATGCCTGATTCATTTCCTAGAACTTAAGAAATAAATTACAACCGTGCAAACAAAAATTTTTGAAGACCATGAAGAAGTTTCAAAAGTTTTAAAAGTTAACGTTTACTTCATTTAATTCAAAGTGAGTAATAGAATCCCACATCCTTTCATTATCCAGAAAAGGAAATAGAGTTGAGGTTGAAAGTCTTACTCACTACTCAGTCCTAATTAGCATCGGAACTGAGACTAAAACGCACGTCTCTTGATGTGCGGGCCGCCACCTTCCAGGCAAAGCACATGTTGGAACATGCACACGCTTAGAGAAAAGTATTTGCATTTTAAGAGAATTATTTTACCTATGAGATAACCAAATTGTGGCCCTAATAAGATCCTGTCCAATAGAATTTTATTATTTAACTCTCCAAGTAAGATGGTACTTCTTTGCAAATGCTTTTGTCATCCCTTTATTCATTAATTTCCTGTGAGTCTTCACGAATTTGTTGCTTTACTTATTCAATATAACACTTTTTTTTTCCTAAAGACTTGCAAGCAACAAGCATATTTCACAGTTGATAGAAGCTGAAACTCCCACCAACTCTATTGGCTTAGTTGCTATGGTGATAAATGGTTTAAGAAAGTCTCATTTATTTGAAAATATATTTAGAAATAATTGAGCCCCTTGAGAGCAAAATGTCCTAAACTCTTTCTATGGTAGTACTTGATTTGTTTCCTTCAGGGAACCAATAGCCTTTGAAGGGAACTTCTCTTCATCATCGTAGCTCTGTTGTTTGTGTCCGGGTTCCATCCCTGTTGACCGCCCCTCGGGCTAGCAGGCTTGTCCCAGGCTCCAGGAGAGCCCTCCTAGCTTGTGCACCGCCCGGGATTAAGGCGTTACTCCCGGTGGAAGTTTTCCCTGTAGTGACAGTGGATTAGAATTTGATGTTAAGGGGCTCCTGGGTGGCTCAGTTGGTTAAGCAACTGCCTTCGGCTCAGGTCAAGATCCCGGAGACCCGGGATCGAGCCCCACATCGGGCTCCCTGCTCAGCGGGAAGCCTGCTTCTCCCTCTCTCGCTCCCCCTGCTTGTGTTCCCTCTCTGTGTTTCTTGCTGTCAAATAAATAAAATCTTAAAAAAAAAAAGAATTTGATGTTAATTAGATGAAATGTGTTTAGAGAAGAAATGAATGCCAGAAGCCTGAGAAAGCAGACTGGGACAGAAGTGTGGGATAAGGGCCTGTCACCTGGGCAGCAGAGAAGGGGCCTGGGCAGTGTATGTGGACATAATCCTCTGAACACCTTCCTGTTCTAAAATAATCCTGGCTCTTCCTTTCTGTTTTCATCTTATTTTATTTTTCCTTCCCTTCCCCTATGTTCATCTGTTTTGTTTCTTAAGTTCCACGTATAAGTGAGAGCACAGGTATTTTTCATTCTCTGACTGACTTATTTTACTTCGTGTTATACTGTCTGGTTCCATCCACATTATTGAAAATGCCAAGATTTTACTCTTTTTGATGGCTGAATAATATGGAGGGGAGGTGGGTGAGGGGATGGGGTAATTGGGTGAAGGGCATTAAAGAGGGCACTTGAAGCAATGAGTACTGGATGTTGTATGCAAATGATGAATCACTAAATTCTACCTTGGAAACTAATAATACAGTACATATTAATTAAATTGAATTTAAATTAAAAAATAAAATAATCCTCACTCATGAATTTCCTCAACTAGTGGCTGCTAAGGTCCCATTAACTATCATCATCATCATCATCATCATCATCAAGGAATATTAGGCCCATTTGACACCTGTGGATAATAATTTATTGGAGACATTCTATGTTCTAGAACTCCACTTACATGCATTATCACTTTTAATCTTATAATACATTTATATGGGAAATATTATTCACATGCTCATTTGACAGATGAGGAACCAAAGATTCAGGTGGACAAGCAATTTGCTCAAGGTCACAGGCACTGGTATTTGGGCCGGAATCCAAATGTACGCCATCTAGGTGCTAACACCCTGCACCGCCCTAACGTGAGCTTAGAAGTAGGAGCCAGTTTTCCCTAATCCATATCTTTCTGAAATGAGCAAACTCTTGAATTAGCTATGGTAAGGGCTAGAATTCCCATCTCTGCGATGAACAGTAGTAGGAGAAACCTTGATGCCTTGAGGTTCTCAGTGCCAGTCCACCCAAGCTGATTTGGCACTTAGCGTAATATAACATGTGTCTCTCCATCGGACTTAATGGGGATCTACATCCTACTTTCATTAGCTCCCTTTTCCAGATACTGGGAACAGCAAAGAGGGGTTGACCTCATCTGGCATCTGTGGCGCTAACGTAGCATGGTGGTTAAAAGCATGTGCTCTGGAGTCAGGCTGCTGAGGTTTAAATCCCCATTTTACCACTTACTGGCTGGGTGAGACTTCTATATGCCTCTGATTTCCAACTGCTAAAATGGGGATGATAGTACTGCCCACTTTGTGGGGTTCTCAGGAGGACTAAAAGATATGCGTAAAGCTATTAGAATGTCAAGTCCACAAAGCCAGACCCTTTGGTTTATCCTCTGCTGTGTCTCCTAGATACATATTGAATCAATAAATGAGAATATTTAGGACAATCAGCCCACAATCAACATCAGGCTTCATTAGTCTCAGAGTACCAGAACTTCATTTCTACAGTACTTTTTATCGCTATTGCTTTCTTACCTCATTTTCTTTGAGCTTCCCATTGGAGAACATGCACCCAACTGCTTATGTCCAGGTTGTAGCCCCACTTTTGTTTGTTTGTTTTTATTACATTATTTTATTTTTTCAGTGTTCTAAGATTCATTGTTTATGCCCCACACCCAGTGCTCCATGCAATATGTGCCCTTAATATCCACCACCAGGCTCACCCATCCTCCCACCTCCTTCCTCCTGTTTTTTTTTTTTTTTCTTAGATTTTTTTTAAAAAATTTATTTATTTGACAGAGAGAAACATAGCCAGAGAGGGAACACAAGCAGGGGGAGTGAGAGAGGGAGAAGCAGGCTACCTGCCGAGCAGGGAGCCCGATGTGGGACTCGATCCCGGGTCTCCGGGATCATGACCTGAGCCGAAGGCAGTCACTTAACCAACTGAGCTACCCAGGCGCCCCCCTCCTGTTTGTTTTTAAAACCACTGAGAGTTGGGGTTTGTTTGTTACTGCAGTATATCCTAGCCTCTCCAGACAAACCTAAGAGTTCTGTCCACTTCAGCCCTGGGTCCTTTCAGTGGGCTTATCTACCCTATGGGGCATGGGAATAAGTCAGAACATTCTTTCCTTTTTCTCCTCACAGAGACTGATCCTAAATCCTTGCCAGAGTTCTTCCTCCTCTTATGTCTGGCCCGACTCTTTCCCAAAGGATTTACAAACCAGTTACATGGAAACCTTATGTTTCCAGGCAAGTTTTATTGGTCTATTCTGGATGGTCTCTGAATTTATACATGGTTAGGGATAACAACTTCATTTTTCTCTTTCTGAGCATAATTTAGGTTGTGAAGCAAGGACAAAAGCTGAGAGGTTCACTAGGAATTATAATCCTCATGTTCTTTGAACATTTCCAATTTATATTGAAACATGGCCAACCCTATTATGATTTGGCTTGAGAGAAGTGATAACTCTACATGATAACTGAAAGGAATTGAGGGACCTAATTACCAGCACTAAAAGCTACCCATGTTTTCAAGAAGATGTCAATTATTTTTCCTGGCCAGAACGCGGCAGAAGAATTTTTCAAACATGGAGCATTTTGTGGTAACATCTGGTCTTCTGTTTAGTTGAATAGGGAGCTTTCTGTAAACATTTCCGTATGGCTTTTTGTTGCCTGCCTCTTCCTGATCACATCTAAACTTTTCCCATGCAAACCGTGTTCCTGGGTGTTTAGCAAATTAACATAAAAAATCATTTGGAAATTCATTTGTTTGTCACTTTGTTTCCTTTCCTAGTTTAAAGAAAACTCTTTCTTCCAAGTCCTCCTGAAAGCTGATTTTAGATTTACCTCCATATTTAAGAGAAAAATCCAAACTGCTGTCTTTATCATCCTAGACCTGCCTGCCATGGTGTTCTCCAGACCCTGGGGAGGGGTTTGTGGTGGCGCAGCTACTGGTTCAGCCTCTCCTACGTTCGGGCCAGTGTTGCTGTCCAGGTGCGACTATGAAAGTGGAAACCTGCCAAGAGAACCAAACTCACAACGGTGGCCTCTTTACCACCTCGCTCTGTGCCGCTGAATGGGCTCACACATCCCTGTGGAGACAAGGGGAAACCATGGGACCGTGTGGCAGAGGAAGGACAGGGCAGTGTTTCCTGTCTTTGCTTCACTTAAGCTCTTTTGAAAGCCAGAGTCCAGCAGCCCATGTCAGTCTACAGAATCCTTATATGCAACTTAAGGGCACCTGGGTGGTTCAGTCAGTTAAGCATCTGCTTTCGGTTCAGGTCATAATCCCGGGATCCTGGGATTGAGCCCTATGGTGGGCTTCCTGCTCTGCAGAGTGTCTGCTTCTCCCTCTGACCCTCCCCAGCTTGTGCTCATGAGCTCTCTCTCTCTCAAAAATAAATAAGTATTTCAACGTGGTTTTGTTTAATTTCCCTGATAGCTAATGATGATGAACATTTTTTCATGTGTCTGTTAGCTATTTGTCATGTCCTCATTGAACAAGTTTCTCTTTGTGTCTTCTACCCATTTTTTGACATGGTTATCTGTTTTTTAGGTGTTGAGTTTGAGAAGTTCTTTATAGATCTGGGATATCAGCCCTTTGTCTATAGTGTTATTTGTGAATATCTTCTCCCATTCTGTGAGTTGCCTCTTTGCTTTGTTGTCTGTTTCTTTTGCTGTGCAAAGCTTTTTATCTTGATGAAGTCCCAAAAGTTTATTTTCACTTTTGTTTCCTTTGCCTTTGGAGACGTGTCTTGAAAGAAGTTGCTGTGGCTGATGTCAAAGAAGTTGCTGCCTATTTTCTCCTCTAGGATACACAAGGAATAACATGAAGGACATTAGGAGAAGGAAAGGAAAAGTGAATTGGGGGAAATTGAAGTGGGAGGACAAACTGTGAGAGACTGTGGACTCCAAGAAATGAACTGAGGGTTTTAGAGTGGAGGGGGATGTGAGGGACGGGAGACCCTGGTGGAGGGTATTAAGGAGGGCACATACTGCACTGGGTATTGTACATAAATCAATGAATCTTGGAACACTGCATCAAAAACTAATGATGTATTTTATAGTGACTAACATAAAACAATTAAATATATCTATATCTATATCTTTTTTTTTAAACTATGTAACTTAAAATGATTCCAGGTGGTTCTTCAGGGCAGGCTGACCCTGACCCATAGAAATAACACCAGACTTGGAGGCAAACTGGTTTCAAATTCTGGTTCCATCACTCAGGAACTATGTCTTTGTTGTATAAATCCTTGTATACATCAAGTTCTTTGAATAAGTTTTCCTGACCTAAATCTGTCTACTCATTAAGTTGTGAGAACAAAGACTAGCATAGACCGCGTGTGACTGTAAGTAGTATGGTGTCTGGCACATTGTAGTTGTACAATAATATAAATCTGAGTTTTTATTCACTTATTCATCCATGCATCAATTTTATTGACTGCTACCAATAACAATACCATCATCACCACCATCATCAGTACTCATAGTAGCAGATCTGGTAGTAGCAGTACTGATTACACTGTACTGAGCAATGTTCTAAAGGCTCTAGGTGTGTTCTCTTTCTTAATCTTCCTACTGCCATTCCATTTTCTAGATATGGAAACTGAGGCATGGAAGTGTTAAATATGCTGCTGAATTTCCACAGATAGTAAGTACTGAAGCTCTGGAGTAAGTATTTGGCTCTAAAGTGTGAGACCCTACTGACTCCCATTGTGCTCAGCTCTGAGTGTACAACTGTGCATATCCGTGTGGGAGATGGATAATAAACAATAAACAAATAAGAAATTGTGAAGAAGAAGAAAAAGCTAAGAAGGAAGCACGCAGGAAGTTGGAATGGAGAATAAAGAGGTAGGGGAATGGCACTGATTCTAGAGATAGGAAAATTCATCCCTGAGATAGTGATATGTACCCTGAGACCAGAAGGATGAGAGGGAGAGGACATGCAACAAGATTGGGAGGAGCATTTTGGGCCCAGGGTATAGCCGTGCACACTGAAGCCTTTGGGCCGGAAAAAACTCAGCATATTTGGGGATCTGTGTGGTTGCATCTTAGTGCCCAAGGAGAAGAACAGCACAAACTGAGACTGAAGAGGTGAGTGGAGACTAGGACATGTAAAGGTCTCACACGCTGACATAGGGAATGCAAGTTTTATTTGAAATGCAATGAAGAGCTGAATGGTTTTAAACCAATTCATGCTTTTAGAAGATTACTCACCACTGTTTAAAATGATTGTAAAAATGGGGCAAAAGAGGAAAGCAAGAGAACAATTATGATATTACAATAGTGGTCAATGAAAGATGATGGTCATTTACTTTAGGTGAGGCAGAACTAGAAGCCTCTGTTGAACATATTAAATATTGGTGATTATAATAAATTCAAGAAAATATCAAGCAGACAAGTGGATATATCAGAAGAAAGCTACAAGAAGGGAATAAAAGTAGAAGTCAAGAAGGTAGAGTGAGTATTTACACCTCGGGGAATGGATGCACTGTCCTGGAGAGTGGGTCAGGGGAGAGACTGAAAAAGATGCACTAACATCCAGAAAGGTTTGAGATTCTCCAACATTTGGAGGGTAGGCAAATTTAAAGATCCCAGGAAAAAAGCTAGAAGAATCAATAGCGATCTGAGGAAAATCAGGAACATGACTGAGAGAGCGGGAGAGGAAGTCTGGAAGATGTAGGGGTTGTTGCTTGTGTGGCTTCTACTGGGGGGTGATGGATGATAGAACAGGAAAACATGCGTTTAGTTTCAAGAACACAGTGATCTTAAAAGTGGCAGTTTCAATACAGTCTCAAATAAAATTCAGAATAGAGCTGTTGGAAGCATGAATGGAAGGAGGTAGAAGAAAATTGTTCTAGGAATTTTTGGGTATAAAGAGGGTCTGAGAAATGGGACAATAGCTGAATGGTATTGTGAAACTGCAAGGTTTTTTCTTTTTACTTTTTTTTTCCTTTTTTCTTTTTTTTTTAAATTATGTTATGTTAGCTACCATACAGCACATCATTAGTTTCTGATACAGTGTTCCATGATTCACTGTGTACAACACCCAGTGCTCCATGCAGTAGGCGTCCTCCTTAATACATGTCACTGGGCTAACCCATCCTTCCACACCCCTCCCCTCTGAAACCCTGAGTTTGATTTCCAGAGTCATTAGTCTCTCATGATTCATCTCTGATTTCCTCCCCTTCATTTTTCCCTTCCTTCTCCTAATGTCTTCCATGCTATTCCTTATGTTCCACAAATATGATAATTGTCTTTCCCTGTTTGGCTTATTTCACTTAGCATAATCTCCTCCAGTTCCATCCATGCTGATGCAAATGTTGGGTATTCATCCTTTCTGATGGCTGAGTAATATTCCATTATATATATGGACCACATTTTTATTCATAGCAGCAATGTCCACAATAGCCAAACTGGAGGGTGCTGAGATGCCCTCCAACAAATGAAATGGATAAAGAAGATATGGTCCTTTTTTGTTTCTAAGCTGGGAAATATCAAAGCCTATTTGGATATTGGAGAGTGTTGTCCAGTAGGGAGGTCAGGAGTATAAGGAAAAAGAGGGAGGCACTGAAGGAGCAAAGGATGTTTTGGGGTAGTAGGGTAGGGGCTCCAGACTGCAAGTGTGAGCTGAGGAAGATCTCTGCCTCCCCAGAAACTGTGAAGAAGGAGAAACTGTAGAAAGATACACTAGATCTCTGAACCAACTCATGATACAATGAGAGGATCTTTAAAGAGTTCACTTTTTTTTCCAGAAAAAAAGAGGTAAATTTTGCAAGCTGGAAATATAACAGGGAGAGAAATGTTGAGCACTGTGAAAAGAAAGAGATATGAAATAGTCAGTGATGAACAAGCAAGAGTTAGATCGCCAAGAACTGAGTACGACAATTACTTAGGGCAGAAAGTCCATCTGGAGCCAGAAATTGCCAATGTGGAGGGAAACCAACCTGCCCACTACAGAAATTTTCCCTGGTAATACTGGCTTCCTGTGGACAAGTCCAACAATGACATTTTTTAAAGTTCATTCAGATTTTGGATTTGTAAATGGAAGTATGATTGGGGACATTGGGCAGGGAGTTTAGAGTAAGTGTAATTTCAACTGGATGTGGAGGAAAATGAGAGGAGAAAAAAATTTTGGCTAGATGACAATGATGTTAAGAATAGATAAGAATGGGGCAGTTGCGTAGCTCAGTTGGTTGGACTACCGACTCTTGCTTTTGGCTCAGGTCATGATCTCAGGGTCATGAGATCAAGCTCTGAGTTGGGCTCCACACTTATAGCAGTGTCTGCTTGAGGTTCTCTCTCCCTTTCCCTATGCCCCTTCCACACATGCTCTCTCTCTTTCTCTCTAAAGTAAATAAATAAATCTTTAAAAAAAGAATAGATAAGAGTAAACTTCTAATTATCAAATAAACAAGTCATGGAATGTAAAGTACAGCATAAGGAATATAGTCAATAATATTGTAATTACTCTGCATGGTGACAGATGGTAACTGGACTTGTCATGGTGATCATTTCATAATATATAAAAATATCATATAAAAAATGTCAAATCACTATGATGTATTCCTAAAACCAACAGGGAATTTTATGTTAATTATACTGCAATAAAAAGAATTAATTTATTTAAAAAAGAATGGATGGAATTGCCTTCATACTTTATAAATTAGTCCTCCTATATAAGTGAAATAATTTTGAATATATATCCTTCATACATGCATGGGTATTTGTTCATTTAACCTTTATATATACTTAGCATATTCCAATATTGAGCTAAGTGCTTTACAAACATTAAATCCCTTGAGCTTCTTAAACGTCATTGTAACTTCATGAACTAGAAGCTGTAACTATATCATTTTACAAGTAAGAAAACTAGGCTTTCTCAAGGCCACACCCTTAGTAAATGCCACAAGATTGACTTCACGGAATTCCTGCAGAGTTCATGCTCTTGTGTGCCTAAAAGGAATCTAATGAATTATTCTACTAGTATATCATGTATGTGATAGAACTTAGGCAAAAAGATGAATTAAAAATAAAGGTTCCAATATTATTCCCATAGTCCAATACATTTTTTAATGCATCTGCTGAGCTATGTGCACTTTGGAGCCCAATATTAAGGATGTGGTGAAGACTGTGTGTTGTGCAATTTGAACAATTGTGCCAGAAGGCTACAAGGCTGTGGCTAGAAAGTAATGTTAAGCATTAATGATTTCAGAAGTAGCTTAGTTTATATGGATGGCAGGTCCAGGATGTCCCCTTAGAATTGAGTTGCTAAAGTGAAGTGATGGGAAGTTTTTGGTGAAATGGAAGTAAAGGAATTAGGGGATTAGCTGGGTCACCCACATTGACCTTGTGGTCTCTGAGGATGACAGCAGGTGTTGAGATGGAAGACGAGACCATACACTGTCTCTCTCTCTCTCTCATTCGCTCTTGCTCTCTTTTAGATTTTATCTATTTATTTGACAGAGAGAAACACAGCTAGAGAGGGAACACAAGCAGGGGGAGTGAGAGTGAAAGAAGTAGGCTTCCCACTGAGCAGGGAGCCTGATGAGAGGCTTGATCCTGGGACTCTGGGATTATGACCTGATCCAAAGGCAGATGCTTAACAACTGAGCCACCCAGGCACCCCCATACCCCATCTCTTACTATCTTTACAAAAGTAGGGGGGACAACCAGGAAATCCACTGATGACAACTGTGAGGACTGTCATTGATACGCAGACCCAACTGCTGAAATATAAATGATGGTTTATCCTGCAAAGAATTTTAGATGTTCGATGGTGGAGGGTTGCAGTATGGACTATAAAATAAAGGTGACCGTAATAGACAGAAAGACTCAGGGATACTCAAGTTTGTAATAAAAAGATGGAGGGCAAAGGAGATCCCATATTTACCTGCAGCATCAAAGAAGGATTCACAGAAAAGTTAATACTTAACTTGATTTCAGGTTTTGGCAAGAAGAGAATATGCCAGCCAGATAGACATGGAAGGGAAGACATTAAAGATGGAAGGCTCAGCATGGGCAGACATTGAGGCAAGAGAGAACAATATGCATTCAGTACTGTTTGAGTAAATTATTAGGGCATGAGAAAGGTAGGGATTGATGAAGCTGTGGAAGTAAGGAGAGGTCATATTAGGAAGAGAATCACATGTCATTTTAAGGGAGTTGAGATTTATCCTGGATCTGATGGGGACCCACAGAAATATTCTGAGCTGCATGTATCATTGTCAAATTTGGACCTGGGGACATTGTTGAGATCTAATTGGATGGAGTCAAGCTGGAGGGAAGGAGATCAGCTAGGTAGAGCTGAAATAGTCCTGGCAAGATGTGACAGTGGACCCAAGTGTGGATAAGAAAAATAAGGGGAGAAATTATAGTAATTTTAGGAGGGAAAAATGGCAAGACTTACTGCTGGAGTAGTTATAGGTGAGGAAGAGGTAAGAGCCCATGATAACTACCAGGGTCCAGGGTACATGGATGATCTGGGTGGCATTCACAAACACAGGAAAGATAGAGAATGAGCAAGATTGAAGATGGTGGCTTCTGCTGAGCAGGTGTGGGGCTTGAAGTGTCTGGAGGAGTTGCAGAAGGTTACCTGAGAAGGTTGAAAGTCCTGGCGAAGAGTGCCATTTTTTTCATTGGTTTTCCCAAAAGAACAAAGAAGTTTCTATCTTTTCTAGATGCTTCTAGTATTCTTATTGACTGAATTGGACCACCTGTCCTTCCAGGATCAAACCTGGTGCCTCGATATGAGATACACTGATCTTTAAAAACAAAACAAAACAAAACAAAAAACACTCCCACCATCCCCAGGCCTGAGAGTAGATAGGTCTTCCCCAGACCAGATGGCTGACTCAGGAAAAGGCAGGTTTCCAAAGGAAACACCATCAAATATCCACTATAGGGATAACCCACCATTGTCAGGCACAGGGAAAAGTAAGAAATCTTTGCTTCAACCGCCAGGAAACACGGCCATGGTGACAGATGAAGGATGTCTATCTCTCTCTATGGGGCTTGAGAAAGCTTTGATAGAAGATACTATGTATGAGCTGGGTTCTTCAAGACTGTGAAGGAGTTTGACAGACAGTGAAAACGCAAGGACGGGGAAAGGGCATTCTAACACAGGGAAAAATACTCTAATTCAGAGGCTCAGACAGCACGCCTGACTGGGCTTGTCTAAGGAATTTCCCTGTGATCCAGAAACCATCCTGTTTTGGCCACAAAGATTCTTATTTCTGTGTAGAGAATTATGTTTATTGTCTTAAGCCATTTTGTTTAATTTTTTATATAACTTTTTACTTGCATTCCATCCAATTTTGACAGTGGAAAGGGAGAAGGGGGATGCGTATTGCATTGTTCTTGTACACATCATAGGTTTTGCCTAGCATGGCTCATTTTTGGATACAAAGGGGTTAGACAACAGCTGTTCCATACTAGCTTTGGGAACTTGAGAAAGTTACTTAACCATTCCACAATTCAGTTTTCTCATCTCGGAAATGAGAGATAATAATACTTTTACTGCAGACTGGTTGTTAGATTTAAACACTGTTACACATGTAAAGTACCCTGCCGATTGTATCTCTCCGCCCAAATCAGAAAAATGATGATTATTATCATTATCATCATTAGTATTGGGAACTACTGGAAAATAAACCCAAAGGAGCACTTTAAGACCTTCTGGGCAAGCAAACTTGCAATGACTAACTTACAAGAAAACAAAACAGCAGGCAGCCTTTTAAGCAGGCTGAGGGCACTGCCTCTCAGTATCTTGGTTGTAAAGGAGATAATCCATCAACCGCTTCCTTCAAGGACAAAAGTACCATAGCCACAAAAGAAGGAAGTCAGAACATTGCCTTCAGCAGTAGTACGGACTGCGTTTGGTCTGCAGAACTAATAATAACTGAGTTCCTATTCTGTGTAGAACACTCACTCTAGGTATTTTTGTATGTGACTTCCTTTGAGCCTCCAAATAATCCTATAAGGGTTAGTCTCATTCATGGATGAGGCAACTGGGCCCAGAATACCTGAAGTTGTAGCAGCAGCTAGAGTCAGCACCAGGGTTGAATTTCTGACTGTAAGCCCGTCTTCCCATGGTGTGAGTGTACCCCTCCTACGGTCATTCTCTGAGTGTGGTTTCCAGAGCAGCAGCGGCAACAACACCTGTGAATTTGTTCAAAATGCAGTTCTGGGGCACTGCTGTAGACCTACTGAGTCAGAAACCAGGAGCTGGCCCAGCAATCTGGGTTTTACCAACCTAGCTAGAAATGGACTATGATAAAGGGGAGTCAGATTGCAAGGGAAGCAGAAAAGAGGGTGAAGGAAGAATTACTAGGAAAAGTGGATTCTGAATTAGGTGGGGACAGCTGGCTAAGGAAAATACAGTTTGAACTTTGGAACATTTGGGGCTAGAAAACAAATAAGCATTCAAAGAATGATGGTGACAGGTCAGAAGGAGGAATAAGTCAGTTTGTATGAGCTCCCACTGGCCAAGTCAGGAGTCACTGGAATATCAAAAGAAATAAGTAAATAAAAATAAAAATAATAGGGATACCTGGGTGGCTCAGTCGTTAAGCAACTGCCTTTGGTTCAGGTCACAATCCCAGGGTCCTGGAATTGAGCCCCGCATCAGGCTCTCTGCTCAGTAGTGGGGAGCCTGCTTCTCCCTCTCCCTCTGCCTGCCACTTCTCCTGCTTGTGCTCTCTCTCTCTCCATCAAATAAATAAATATTTAAAAAATTAAACAGTACAAATAACAAAAGGTTATAACCCATTTAATAATAAAAATAAAATCAGAAACCATAAATCCATATAGATATAAATAGGTGAATAGATTAAAGATTTGAGGAAAATGAGATATTGACATATCCACAGTGCCTTCCCCCAGAAACACTTAATTACAAAAGGTGGAAGGACTAACATTACCATGAAGAAGCCTGGCAGACATAACCTCAAGCAAGGGATCAAAGTCAACGTGATTAACAACAGGACAAATGGAAATGATTTGCACCTGATAGAATGCACTGAGAAGAATACAGCGTTACTTTTGTGATGATTCTTCCCCACTGAGCAGGGAGCTCTATATGGGGCTCCTTCCCAGGATCCTGGGATCATGACCTAAGCTGGAGGCAGATGCTTAACCAACTGAGCCACCCAGGTGCCCCTGAGGGAATATTTTTATCATAAAAAAAAATGGAAGTCACCTTATATTTGATATCACGTTATGTTTCTGAATATATGGCAATTTTAAGAATGTTGTTTAGACTGTTGTAAGATGACACTTGTGTTCATTAATTTGAATAAGTATACAGTCATATAATTATAATTACAACACAGAATACAAATTAACAGGAGATATCTTGGTGAAAATAAAGGTTCTGGGGTCAAATAGGCTTGTATTTTAATCTCAGTTCAGACTCTTATATTGAACAAATTGCCTCACTAACCCTGTTTCCTTATCTATGAAATAGAGCTGATAATAGTCTCTACTTCTTGCTATTGGTGTTACAGTTAAATGAGAAAGTACATGTAAAGCTCTGGGCAGAATTCTGGCACATTATGGACCCAAGTATATATTAGTTATTATCACTATTGGCTTTAAGTTGTGGGGCCGTGTATTCTTTCTTGCCCCGTTCTACAGTATATCTCTTACACTCGTCCTTTATCCAAGGCATCAAAGAGGAGAAAATCAGAGCTTGAGAACCTGATGGGAGTTGTCTCTCATTATGCAGCAGAGAACCTTCAAGCTTGCAGTCAATGAGATTCAGATCCATGTTGGAAATGGTAGCTGTGTGAACATGAATATGAACATTATCCTTTCCCTTTCTTATTTTTTAAAAAAGACATGGTGGCTTAGAGCAAAATTATGGCATTGTGTGGGGAAATTTAAAGCATATTTAGTTGTAAGTTATCTGATAACCGTAGCACAAAGAATATGTGCATAAATGGAATGATCCTGTTAAAAAAGAAGACAGAAAGGAAGATTCTAATTCAAACCCTGGAGCTACACTATTCTATGACATTAGAAAGACAATTTCACTTTTCTGGGCAACCATTTTCCTTGTTGGTACAGAGGGAAAAATCATACCCATCTACAGGACTCTCAAGAAAACTAAATGTGTGTGGCAATGCCTAATGGTTCTAGAAGAGAGTAAACACTCAATGCATTGGAGACTCTCTTTCTTTTCTCTATATGTGACCTCGATTTAAGTAGAGAGCTCTTTCGATGCCACATAGAAAGATAAGCTATGTCAGAGCAGACTTAAATTCAAGAATCCGAGACAGTCTGTTGTTATTCCCTCTATCTCAGCAACCCATATCAAATGAATTGTAATATTTAATTACAATTAATTAATATCAGGGACATGAAGAAGAAGTGAGGTCTATTAATGGGTACAATTCAGATGCAAAGGAAAAGTGACATCAAGAGTCATGGTCATCATACTAAATGAGCACTCCCCGTGTGCCATTATGACTTCTCTTGGAATAATTCAATCACAGTACACTAACCTTCTGAAAAGAGTTTGAAGTTTTGTTGGAGAATAGGTAGCACAGAGTGAGTGTGGGGTCTCCTGACTGGCTACATAAAAAGGCCCTTTAAAGTGAAATTACCTTCCTAAATTAATGAGTGTTGGGGAACTGGCCCTCGGCCACATCGGCTCATAAAAACATTCTAATATAGACCCCCGAGTTAATTGGATTGGGAAATGCTGACTCAGGCTTAAGCGAGAGGGGGAGGAAGAATTTACAAAGGTCTGATGAGCAAATCAGAAGCACAATGTATCTATTTGTAGTAGGAAAGAACTGTCAAAATAGATATCTGTGTCTGCTGGACCTGTGAGTTCCTTCCTTGTGGGGCAACTCCATAGAAAAAAAGTCAAATAAAAATGAGGATGACTTAATGCAGGAGTGTAGTTTGGCTGCTAATTAACATCAGACTGTGTTAGTCCAACACATCCATTTCCAGATGGGGCCGGTCCTTCCAGCTGGGCTTGGGGTCAGGCAGGCACTCAGAGGATTTACTCTGCTAATGTTTGCTTCTGTGACTTTCTATTTGCTTCTGACTGTTTGGATATAAAGTTAATTTAAGTTAATTCTATCTCTGTGAACTGGAATATTTTCATAATGCCTCTTCATATTACGATCTTAAAGCAGGGGTTGGCCCACGGGCAAAATTTAGGCTGCCAACAGACTTTGTAGTGCCTGAGAACAAAGAAGAATTTTTTACTTTGTGAAATGGTTGGAAAAAAAAAAAAACAAGAGAATAATAACATTTTGTAACATGCGAAAATGAGATGAAATTCAAATGTCAGCATCCATTTACTGGAACCCACCCGTACTTTCTCATCTTATGTTTGCTCTGTGGCAACTGTTTCCATGTCCCAGTGGCAAATGGCACAGCTGCCATGCTGACCTCGTGGGCTGGCAAAGCCTAAATATTTACTGGGGTGCTTCATGGAAAAAGTTAGCTGACCTTTGTTCTCATTCATTATTTTGGTTTAATTAATTAGCCTCTCAAAGAGCGACCTCATTTCTCTTATATTCTCTACCCTATGCAGCCCATTTCCACCCATCTTGCCTCCCGTTGATTGATTTTATTGCCCTCAAATCTTAATTAAATCTGGAGCTGGAAGATAAAATTTAATGATTAATTGGTAAAGTGTCATTTATTGAGCAGTTATTTTGCACTAGGAGCTTGGTGCAATGCTCTCACTTCACTCGCAGAGTCTCCCTGCATGATCAATTTTATCACACCTATTTTTAGGGATGAGGAGGCTGTGACTCTCTTCCAATGTACTGGGATTATTGGCAGAGCTAGAATTAGAGCCGAGGCTGCCTGGCTCCAACCTCTGTCTTCCTCTTCCCCATCACGCTGTCATCTAATATTGAGCAACCAAAGAAAAGGAAATCACAATCCATTTTCTGGTAAAAACACATTAAAAAATAAAATCAGGTTTTATTCATTGGTATGTTCAACACAATTCAGATGCAAAGGAAATCAGATGAGCAAATGTCAACAAACTCAACAAGTTCATAACTAAACATTTTATATATCGTCAGTGACCACATTAGCTGCTCCTGGGTGGCTTGGTTGAGTGTCTGATTCTTGATTTTGGCTCAGATCATGATCTCAGGGTCATGGGACTGAGCCCCACATTTGGATCCATGCTCAGCAGAGGATCTGCTAGAGATTCTCTCTCTCTCTCTGCTCCTCCCCCCACTTGAACCCTCTATCTCTCTGAAATAATAAATAAATAAATGTTTAACAACAAAAAAAGAGTGACCAAATCAAATGCTGCAGCAGAGACTGGGTTGATAATGCAAATAGATGACATGGAGCACATGTAGGAAAAATTATGTTCCATTTTGTTTAATTTTCAATTGTTTAGTTTCTTACATTTTTATACAGACAAGGATATAAAGGCCATTTTTTAAATAGGCAGTAATGGGGCATGGGAGATACAGGCTTCTGGTCATGGAATGGAAAAGTCACCAGAATAGAAGGCCCAGCACAGGGAATATAGTCAATGGTATTGGGGCTAGATGGGGCTAGCCTTGTATGGGGATAGATGGGGCTACACTTGTGAACATAGCGTAACGTGTAGAGTTGTCAAGTCACTATGTCGGATGCCTGAAACTACTTTAATATTGTGTCAGTTATACTCTAATAATAAATAGATTAATCAATTAATGAATTAAGTAAAAAAATTTTAAATGAAAAAAAGAAGCGATCAGGCAGGCCCTGGGCTTCTGGTGATCTGTGTAAAGGAGAGAGACGCTGCTCAGAACCAGCTAGTTGCTGCTATGAGGAAAGTTAGAGCCACAGCTTCCAGGTCTGGTTTTCCAAGGGAAGTCATAGAACTGGATTTTTCCTTCCACTTCATCATGAGTGTCCATGAGTATCTGAGGCCAAAAAACCCCAACAACACAAGACAGACAGGCAAACAGACACACACACACACACACACACACACACACACACACACACACATGCAACTGTCTTCAGGTGAAGTATGGTGGGCAGGCTGCCAGGCTCTCAGGTCTGGGTGGTAACTGGTGGCCCGCCTGTCATCTGTGGCCTTCAAAGCTCCTCACTGTCAGTAGTGCAGTCTCCGTACCAGGATCCCTGCTTGTATCTCCGTCTACACAGATAGGGGCTTCATCCTTTCCAGAGGCCTCTGAGGGGAGAGGCAATACATGTCACATATGAGGCCTTAGTGATCCAAATGGCTCTTTTAGCACTCAGTTCCATCAGACCAATTGTATCTAACGGGATTTTGATCTTCCTTAGGGTACAGCCTCCTGATTAAAAGTCTTTTCTGCCTTTTAAAATTCCTCATTTGGCTTTGACGTTCTGTGCCAGCTAATTTGGCCAGCTTTCTCGACTCCCCTCTCAAGTCTGTGGGGAGTACAAAGAGCCTGAGAAACAACATGCTGGGTCTCATTTGTGTTCTCCCTTTTCTAGACATCTGTGTTCCCATCAAGTGGTCCATGCAACCTGTACATGAAAGCCACTTGGGCTCCCTGCCTTGTCTGAAAGCTTCTTAATAAGCCCAAGTGTTCATTTCCCCCCCTCAATTATTAAAAAAAAATTTTTTTTGATGAAAATAGTAAACCAGTTTGAGCTAGAACAAATCTATTTTTATAGCTACTGAATCAGCATTCAAAATATCTTTTGAACTGAACCTAAACCCAGCCAAAATTTCATTCCCTTTGGGACTCTGATTGAAATCATTTTTGAGAAGAGACCTTGAATGGAACTGCTAGTAGTCTCCTCATCTCTAATTTAGAAACTTCTAAGGAGGAGCTCAGAAGGTACAGAGTGTGAACCATGTGCTTATTCCGTGGACTTACCGAGGAAGATATTGGACCATGGGGAGTAAGGGAGAGGCTGGCCAAAGGCCAGGGAGAACCTTCCACCAGACTAAAGGAGATGGGAAGGTGAGCAGAGCTAATGAAACCAGTAGTTTTGGCATTCCGTGCATTTGCCGAGGAATGTAACAGGAATCCACCTGTTCTTTTTTTTTTTTTTTTTAGATTTTATTTATTTGACAGAGAGAAACACAGAGAGAGAGGGAACACAAGAAGGGGGAGTGAGAGAGGGAGAAGCCCGCTTCCTGCCGAGCAGAGAGCCCGATGTGGGACTCAATCCCGGGTCTCTGGGATCATGACCTGAGCCGAAGGCAGTCGCTTAACCAACTGAGCCACCGAGACGCCCGGAATCCACCTGTTCTTACTCAAAAGCTTGCTGCTTTGTCCATTATAACTTCCCTTTCTCCACATAAAGATGGACAGGAAGGTGGGAGTCTCGAGTGGTTTCAGGAGGAAATTTCACTTAAACTCCATCAAAAGCAAACACAGTCAAGTCCAATCAGTGTTTTTTGCCCCAGCCTTTTTTGGACTGATCTATCCTTCCTCTTGCTAAGTCCCAGTTCTCTCTGACTTTCTTTCATTTCTTTCCCTGATATCCCCAGTTCTTTGCCCATGTATCATCCACATTGTTTCATTATCGTCTGTCCCTCTATTATACTATTCTGTCTTAGCTAATCCAAACTGATAGCTCTTGTTTATAGGCCAAAGAAATGTAATTATAGTACAAAAACCAACAAGAATAGGGTGGTATAATTAATTCATTTAACAAACAAGTCTTGTGAATTAGAGTGCGCAAGGCACTATGGCAAGCACTGTGTAAAATTAAAACATAAACTCTGCCTCTGATAATTTTATAGTTCAGTAGGATAATAAACATAACTGGAGAGAAAAATACGGCCAAGTTAGACATGGGTAAATGTGTCAGATAAATACAGATAAAGTACTGCAGAAACAAATTAAAAGTTTGTGGATTTTCTCAATGACCTTCCCTCACTGTGGATGTTTACCCCACACTTAATCTTTGGATGAGTCATTTCTTGCCAGGATTTCTGCATCTAACAACAAGATCAAAAAATAAATAAATAAAAAGGATACCTCTCATTGATGATTCTGAATGCCTCCATTTTTCTGACTGTGAAATAAGCAATGTCTTCTCCAGAGATTACCCCAGCAAGCAAGATGGAACAAACAGGCATTTGATGTGGCTTAAAAAAAAAAAAACCCCAGTGTGACCTGGGTTTTCCACTGGATTGAATTATGACTAATAGAGCCACTCACTGATTTTCTTACTCTGCTTCTCTAAAAACCATCTGTATGATCAGGATAATAGCTGAGTTGTTGTGACCGAACACATCAAGTGAAAATGTTTCAAAATGTATAAAGCACTGGGAAATATTAATATAATAGTAATTATTATTATTATTATTTAAAGATTTTATTTATTTATTTGACACAGAGAGAGATCATCACAAGTAGGCAGAGAGGCAGGCAGAGAGAGAGGAGGAAACAGGCTCCCTGCTGAGCAGAGAACCCGATGTGGGCCTCAGTTCCAGGACCCTGAGATCATGACCTGTGCCGAAGGCAGAGGCTTAACCCACTGAGCCACTCAGACGCCCTAGTAGTAATTATTATTAACATAACTAAATGAAAAATTGGCTTAAACACAAATGAGAAAATAAAATCTGAGCCTTAATCAGCAAAACACTGCAGAAGTGTGGGAGGGAGAATCATGATTTTGCTCCATTTGGAAATGGCTGTGCTTACATTTCGTTGCCTTTATCATCCAGACAGTTCCGTGCTGCACATATAATTTTCCTTTCTTTGTCAGAGCTACATACAACATTTACCCTTCTGAGAATACTCAGGGTACATAGTGATTTGCCCATTTGTAAACTCTCCGTGAAGACTCCTTTGTTTCCGAGGCACCGTTGCTTTTATGAAAGGTAGAGGATACAGTGACTGGTGTCTAAAAACGGTAGTTGGCAGATAATAACAGAAGTGGGGATAATAATAAGGCTTTGTCCATATGCAATTTTTTCCCCTTAGAATCCATGTTCTTGCTACATAATGCTTTAACCAAATAAGTCTAATATATAATGTGTTTTTTATATTAATCAATTGAGGCAGGGTAGGAAATAATGCAATAACTATCACAGCAGTATTTTGTATACTTAGACACAGTTATAAGTAATTGCCACTGTACTACTATCCAAAATCTTATCAGAATTTATTGCCTAATAAAATTTATAATCTTTTACACCTGGAAATAGTATCAAGTATTTATCAGGCTTATCTTATTTCAATTTCAGTCCTCCTAGCCAGAAAGGGTTTTTGTTTTTTTTTTTTCAAGTTTTAATGTGCTAAAGGAAAAGCGAATTTTATAACTTCTCCGCCACTTCTCACACTTTTCTGTGTAAATATTTAACAAAGAAACTTTCTCCTTATTTTTATTTTTACTTTTGGCAGTTTTCTTTTATATTAAAATCATAAGAGGAGAAGGGGTAATGGACTCCTATTATCCTTAAAATAACATGTAATGCATCCACAAATAATGAAATTATTTATTATTTTTATTCTTCATATTCTTGACTCTTCTGCCAAGCTCATGATAAATCCCACTCTTGCTGGTATAGATCCCTTTGTACTCTCTCTTCTGACCAAGTGTCAGTTAAACCAGTGGTCATACCCCGAAAACTCCCAGTTCTCTTTCTTCCTTAGCCTCAGCCCTACCCATTCCCGAAGCCTGCGCAGCCCCACAGGAGTAAATATGGCACTTGGCATCATTTTGGGGCATGTGTGTTGCCAACTCTTTCCCATTTCACAAAAATGGATGAATGGATTTACTTCTGGGAGGTAGCAAGTTCGGGGCAGATTTTCTCCCAGATTTTCTCTCTCCAAAAAACAAGTATAAACTGGGTAACATTAGTAAAAACAAAAATTTCAGGGCATAGGAAGTTGACCAAAGGCAAGAAACAACTTGAAAGGTTTACTCAGGAATAATTGACGCTCCATTGGTAAATAATGGTGAGTTGGTGGCCTTCTTGTAACATGACCATTTCTACCTCTTGCATGTTTAGATAGACACGAGACAAAGAAATTAGATTTAGTTTGGAGCTGGTTGCAGGAAGAATACAGGAAGATTTTGTAACAAGCACCAGGAGATCTGTCAAAGAACAGATACTAAAGTTTCCGTGTGTATCTGGAGGACTGCCAGACTACTACCCATGTGTATGTGAGGACCCAGAGGACCCAGCGAGCTTTGAGAGATGGGCAGATGTGCTTTCCCTTTGAAAGTGTTTCCCATATTCCAGATAAAATCAAAGGATGGATGGTATCAAGCTTCGGCAAATCGTGGAGCAACTCTATTGTTAGTTGGTGTGTAATGCAGCTCAACGACTTTGGAAAACATGTTGGCAATTTCTTAAAAAGTCAAACATAAACCTACTCTATGACCCAAAATTTCACTACCCAAGAGAAATGAAAACCCATGTCTGCTGATCAACTTTATGCAAATGTTATAGCAGCATTATTCATTACCCCAAACTGGAAAAAGTACACATGTCCATGAGTTGTTAAATGGATAAAGAGCTAGCCATAAAAATGAACATTGCTTGGTGATAAAGAAAGAACTACTACCAACTAGCGAAATCCTAACAACAGAGATAAATCTAAGAAGCACCATGCTGAGGGAAAGAAGCCAGGCACAGAAGTCTATGTTCAGTATGGATTCATTTATATGATATTCTAGAAAAGGAGAAGTGATAGTGACTGGAAGCTGACCAGTTATTCCCAGAGGTCAGTGCGGGAGGACTTGACCGACTGCCAAGGGGATAAGGGGACTTTGGGTGGGGGGATGGAAATGTTATTAAGCTTCAGAAT